>JAQMCW010000035.1:5873129-5890167 GCA_030068335.1 Chrysichthys cranchii
TGTGTGTGTGTGTGTGTGTGTGTGTGTGTGTGTGTGTGTGTGTGTGTGTGTGTGTGTGTGTGTGTGTGTGTTTTAGTCTTGGCAGACAACCTGAAGTCGAACCCAGGCATCAAGTGGCAGTACTTCAGCTCAGAGGAGGGCATCTTCACTGTGTTCCCTGCTCACAAGTTTCACTGCAAAAGCACATATGAGCACAGGAGCAGGTGCAGAAACACACACGTGCACCCACTCAGACACTCATATGACCACACTGACTCCGTGAAAGTCTGAAAGTTCATTACCCATCATCAGATCTCCGTAAAATGCCGCATACATTTGGAGGGGGAAAAAAGCCTGTCAGAAAAAGTTTTACTACCGGGAGCCTTGTATCGCTCTCACACAGGCTTCCTTTAGAGTGGAATGCAACGGCCCAGTCTTTATTTGTTTTGCATTTAGACCACTTAACTGAACGAAACCTAAGACAAATGCGCTCCATATGCTTGAATAATCACTTGGATCACATCGTACTTTCCCCCCATAAAAACACTTTCCTTCTCATTTTGGCAGATTTTCCAACATAATTGAATAGTCTTTTAGCTACAGTCCCCAGATTAAAAACTATAGTTTAGGTAGAGTCAAAATCACACCATTTTTCCCCCCTTTTTTTTCCATTTCTTGAATCCCGATGAATTATTCATTTATTCGTCTTAAATCATATTATTCTATAACTACACTAAAACTAATAGCACTAAAATAGAAGTTATGAAAGTGAGAAACGGGAAGTTCAGCAGTTCCTAAGTGGTTGTGCGGTTAAAGCGGAATTCCACAGATATGTTATAGGTTTTAAAGGTGCACTATGTAGAATTGATTTCAATCAACTGAATGCCCCTCCCTTTCCAAGAGTGTATTAAAATGTATAGTGGCTGTCAAGTAACTGTAGTATACTTCCAAGCACATACATTCCTGCTTCCTAAATAATAAAGTATGGTCCTCCATTTTTCAAAAAATTCGGGTTCTCAAACTTGATTTTTATTTATTTATTTATTTATTTTTAATTTGGGTCCTCAAACTTGTTTGCCAGCAAACACTGATGCCTCTTATTTCTTCTTCTTTGCCTTCCTTTCTTGTTCTTTGTCATCCTTCCAGTGCTTCCTTCTGGATTCATGCTGTCACTTGTAAAAACACAAAAGCAGAAGGCGCTCTCTAGAGTTCTCCTACTGTAGTGGTGCAACATGGCAGCTCCGTAAATGTGGATCCTTTCCCCATGTAGATATAAAGGCATTATAAGCTTATGAAAACACAATGATTTTACCCTAATGAAAACATACTTATTAATACTATATTCCATTTCTCCTAAATCCTCCAAAGTGAATCTTTAATTATTTGTCGTCTGAGGAAATATAATGGCTTTTGCAACAGCAGTGCAGTGGGGAGAGTCTCAACCTCATGGCTCCTGGGTCCCTGGTTCAGTCCTGATCTCTGTTTCTTTTTCACATGTACTACTGATGTCCTCATGAGTTTCCTGCAGGTTCTCCAGTTTCCTCCCACCTCCAAAAAACATACATTGGTGGCTTGAAATTGTCATGAATGTGTCTGTTCTTGGTGTCCCAAAATTCATTGGCGTCTGATTCCAGGGTGTATTTCTGCCTCATGCCCAGGCTTCTCGGTGTAGGCTCTGTGTCTGTTACAACCCTACCAAGGCAGGGGGTAGCTCAGTGGCTTAAGACGTTGGACTACTGATCAGAAGGTTGGGAGTTCAAATCTAAGCACCACCAAGCTGACACTGGTGGGCCCTTGAGCAAGGCCCGTAACGTCAACTGCTCAGTTGTATAAATGGGATAAATTTAAGTCGCTCTGGATAAGAGCGTCTGCCAAATGACTGTAATGTAATGTAATGTAACCCTGACGAGCATATAGTGCATGCAGAAGATGATTAAAGGAATGATGTACATTACTGCAAGAGGCCATCTTCTGAATGTTAAAAAAAAACAAAACACCTTAATCCAAAATGATATTTTTGACATGTATAGACCAATCAGGCACAGAGAAACGAACAGTGTATGGCAAAGAAAAACACAAGATGGCAAAACTGTCAGTCTCTTAATCTGTAATACCTATAGACTGAGCGAGTTCCAGCTTTGTTTGGCTCTAAGAAATCTCAACCAGATCTGGCAAGTTCTCACATCTGAGGCATGTGGAAGTCCAGAAACTCGGTCAGTATTTCTGACTAGATTTAGGCTCAAACATGTATTCAAAAGGATTGCGTCATCATTCAACACAAAAGAAATCTTTTGAATAAATGGTGTAGTTGAGTGGCTTTAGCAACTTTGGTCTTCTGGGACAAGAGAGTGATGGAAAGTGAGTCACATGGACCAGGGGCCATGGCAGGATGGAAAATGAGTCATCTTACAGCATATATAGAAAGTTCACTGAGACATGTCTATGGCTCAGACAGTCCAAACAAACACGATCATGTCTGCATGAACACAAAAACAAAAGGTTCATTAGGCCAATGCCATACAAGAAATCCTGTTACATAAACTAATACATAAAGTTTAATGTAAATAAAACATTACGTATGATGGGGAATTTATGTCATATAGGAAAAAAAGCTTAAAGCAGAAAAGAAATTCATTCAAAAGGTTTTCTACATATGGTACTTGTAGAATCACTCAAGAACAAGAACCTTCACTGGTGCCTTTCTTTTTTTTCTCTCTTTTTTTTTTTTTAAGGCAAAGCATTAAATCTTTTTTTTTTCTTTTTTTTTTTTATTGACAACAGGCTTGAGGTTCAGCAGTAAACACAGCAGAGGCATCTTTTATGAAAGTCAGCATTTCACAGCATATTGTACACTCCAGAAATGTCAAAGCAGCCATTGAAAAACAAATTAAGTGTCTTGGAGATTTTCACTGCCATTTCTGTGTATAAGAAATACACAGAAGACATACAAGTATGGTGTCCAGCAGGTCCACTGGGTTTTCCTCTCTTGTGTGGCAGGGCCAGGGTTTGATTTTTAGGAAGTTGTGAAGATTACTCAGTGGTTTAATCAGCTCTGTGCATTTGGCTGGTATGCAGAGTTTTCCTCAGTAAAGGCCACAAGAAATGACCCATGGGAATTGTGGGATTTTTATATGCCTTTGTAGCCCCTCTTCTTTTGTTTCCTGCTCATTATTTTCCTGAGAAGAGTGCATTCTGTTGTCTGAATGAGTGATGAGCATGGGTTTTGGTGCACAATCATAATCTTTAATGCATTCTTATGCAGACATATTGCACATGCCTGCATTGTTGGGACACTAATGAACTTGGGTTCTTTTTTGTATTTGCGTTTTTTTTCCTCCCCCGTTTGTACTGAGAGTTTGCTATGACTAGCAAAGTTTGAAAGCTAGGAATGCAACAGAAAGGGGTTCACTCCCTTTTGCATCAGGTGTGGAGGCTGTGATTGGTTCTGCTGACGTTACCTCCTGTTTGTGTGATGCAGAGGAAAGCAAAAGATAAGGAACTGGACTAGAGGTTTTCCTGCATGGTGAAATGGTGTGTGTTCAGAAAGCACTGTTCTTTGCTGCAGCTGTACCATTTTGCAGGCCTGCATGTGTAAAGTGTTGTATTGGATTGCACAATTGATGCACAGTTCAGAAGGGGTTCATCTGTGTGGAAGCAAATGGGATTCTGAGCCCCAAACAAGCCCAGAATCCATTCTGAATACGGACTCGAGTATGTATACCAAGTTTACAAAGGCCCTAAGCCATTAAGGAGCCTTGGGCATTAACTTAAGGCACTATTAGGTAACATGAAACAACTAACATACAGAGAACATCATAAAAAAGGAGCCTAGCAGAGCGGTCTCAGAGATTTTCCTTCCTGCTGTCTCTGATTTGCTCATTAAAGGATCAAGATTGAGACCCAGATTTCTGTAAATCTGCTTTCGGACAATGTTTAAGTAATATTTAACTGACTTGTAAAAACAGTATACAGAGGGACATCTGGAGGTACAGATAGGAGAACATAAGTGCTCTGCTTCAGTTCAGACAGGGTTTTTAAGTGGTTCCTTTTTCTCTCGGGCACTGTCTTTCTCTCAGTCTTAATTATTTCTAAAACCTCCACTACCAAAAGGACTCTTATTAATGCTCTAAAATTGTGTGAAGGATTTAAACCTGTGTGTGGGGTTTTTTCTCCCCTAGACCTGTGTATGTGTCAGCGGTGAGGCCGCAATCGAAGCATGTGGTGGTACTCATCGACCACGGCGCCTCCGTCAGTGAGACGCAGCTCCAGATCGCCCGCGACGCCGCTCTCGTCATCCTCAACTCCATTGATGAACACGATAAAGTGAGAAAATCCACACACACACACACACACACACACTCAGTTAGCAATATATACAACACAGTCTGCACGTGTTGTTTTCCTAAGAACAAAATAGGTCAGATGTATGATAATGGTGTTATGAATATCAGTGAAAATGCAACTCTTTTTGCTTTCCCGAATAGCTAGCAGGTTAGTTAAGTCTGCTGGTAAGCTAGCCTGCGTTTTTTACACACAGACACAAATGGGATTTCAGTATTATTTTGTCACCTAATTATAACAGTAGCCAAACTGGTCATAATATGCCGTATACTGCAACAGCCATGATTTAGTTCAACTGATCTGCTCATCAGTTATTTGGCTAAAACTTTGTCATCGTCTAATAATTTACATATCAGGTAGTTAACGGATTTCATATATAATGTTCTCAAATAATATGTATGGAAGTATTAAAGTCTCTGGTCTATAGTCCAAATTGAAATATATAATCTTAAAAGGCTGCTGTCCAGGATAATTGCAATCCTTTAGTTGTTTTTGTTTCATTTCTATATACTGAATATGTGTGTTTCTTATTAATTCAGTCTGATCTAGAGAATCTGTTTTTTTTTTTGTTTGTTTGTTTGTTTTTTTGTTTTTTCTCCTGTTCTCTGCAGATCTCTGTGTTAACTGTGGCTGATGCAGTTCGCTCCTGCTCCTTGGATCAGTGCTACAAGAGCTTCCTGTCTCCTGCCACTAGTGAGACCAAGCGCAAGATGAGCACATTCATTAACAGCATTAAGTCCTCAGACAGCACTACCCAGCATGCCATGGGCTTCCAGAAGGCCTTTCAGCTCCTGAGGAACACCAGCAGCATGGGCAGACACCACAGCAGTAAGACTCCTGATACAGCAAGAACCTGAAACCTACAACCTTAGCGCTTTAGAAATGTTCTCACTACCCCCCCCTCTCTCACACAGACACTGATATGGTGATAATCTACCTGTCGTCAGGCATCACCTCTCGAGACACCTCAGAGCATGAGAAGAGAGCCACTCTAAACGTGGTTAAAGAGGAGAATCGGCACCTCAACAACTCTGTAATGATCCTCACCTATGCTCTTATCAACGGTAAAACACACACACTCCAGCCTTTTCTTATCCTCCATCATGACTTGGACATTATAGACACGGTCATCTTGGTTGTAATTGCGCATACATGCATGCGTACGTGCTCTTAGTTCCACAAAACGTTTTGCTCTGTCTTCACCCTTTCATCTCTCCATCTCTGTTTGTGTTCATATCATAAGAAAGCCCTCTCCTTTGTCCTCCTCACCTAGCTCTCTCTCTGCATGCATTAGCCTGTTATTATCATACATTAGCTGGGCATGAGGAGAATTAAAATGCAGGATGTTTGAAGGAAGAAAGAGAACAGCAGCAGGACACATCAAAGGGCACTCAGTGACATGAAAGAGTGCAGAGGGCTTTTTGTGTTGTAGATGACAGAAATATGATTGGACTTGATTAGCATGGTGATGTATGAAGAGCAGAGTTGTGCTTTAGCTCTGACTTAAAGTCACATGGAAACATCAGTCAAATTTCAACCCCACTGAAATGAAGTGGCAGTTGAAATTGACTAAATCAGAAGACAAGTGCAAGGGAAACACTTCTAAAAAGTCTTATTTCAGGCCATATTTAACTTCTGTATGTATCGACTCCATGTATTGAATTAAACACCACTAATCCCAAATCTCTAAGCCTTGTGCCTTGTTAGTAAAAGCGCACTATTTTTGCCGCAGATGCAGGTCTTACAGCTGGCTGGTTAGTAGTTATAGGATTATCAGTCCCAAATTAAGTCACCATAGTAGGGACATCAGCGTCCAGTAGTGTTTTTCAGTTTGTTCTAACTTTATCTAGGAAAAATTTAACAAGGAAATTCATAATCTTCAGTCTTGGGAGCCAATAGAATCAAGTGAGTGGGCCTGTCGTTTGATTGGTCAGAGGACGTAAATAACTAAAAATATGTCCATCACCTCATCCTCTGATTTATGCTAGGATTGTTGTCCCCCCCCCCCTTCCTTGCTGGATGGGATTTCTTGTGTTAGCAATGTTGGCAACTCTGTAGAGAAATGTCACAATTTGTGGGTCCAGTTTGATGATGACTATGATCTCATAAAAACAATGTTTCTTGCACGCAGAGGGAATAACAGGTTTGAAGGAGTTGGCATTTATGCGTGACCTGGCAGAGCAGAACTCAGCAAAATACAGCGTTTCAGATCGTACTACACTCCCTGTCGTCAAGGGCAGCATGATGGTGCTGAACCAGCTTAGCAACCTGGAGACCAGCGTGGGCCGTTTCTACATCAACCTAGCCAACCGCATGATCGATATGGCCACCTTCAGCCTGCCCTACTCTGATCAGATGGGCGATGGTGAGTTAGGACTCTACCTGTGCTGTGTCTCAAGTTTGCACTGATTAAACTCTTAGAATTACAGCCCACCCACACATATGCAAAATGATTAATGTGTTGTTTTTTTCTCCACAGGGTTAGTCAATTTATGTTCTTCCTGCTGTAAAACATTTCATCATCTGTAATTAATTACATAATTTTGGTAACATTTAATCCAACAGTAAAGTTCTTCTTTACTGATATTATTAGTAGTCCTAACATATCCAGTCAAATGCTTAACGCTCAAATTCCAAAGTCAGAAAATGATTATAAGACAATCCTTCTAATTTCTAGTTAACTTGGAAACCCCATCATGGTGCTTTTTGCCCAATTAGCTACTTGAGAGTAGGTTGTCATTTGCACTGGAGTTGCCACTTCAAATATCTTGACCCTTGGTATTGACCCTAGGTTCAGTGCATCAATAGTCATCCAAATGTTTTGATGCATCAGAGTATCCAAGAGGCTGCAACATCATGGGGTTCATTATTGCTTTTGCTTAAGATGCTAAGGCGAACTGTTTTTATTTCCCCTAGGCTTCATTATGACGGTCAGTCGGCCATGCTACTTTGGAAACCTGCTGCTTGGAGTTGTGGGAGTGGATGTGAACCTCGCTTATATCCTCGAGGATGTCACCTACTACCAGGATTCGCTGGCCTCATACACCTTCCTCATAGACAATAAAGGTATGAATACTAATGTGGTATTGTTGGTGGGGTTCGGTAACTTTTCGGAGGTTTCCGCAGTAACTTATGTGAAATAATGCAGCATAATTTCCTCCTGAGCCCTAATTTGGAAGCAACAACCCTGTCTTACTTCATGCAATGGAACAGTTTTGGTCTTTAAAATTGTTTATCTGTATCTGACGCTCACTCAGAGGTCTGTCAGATCAGTTAAACAGTCCATTAGAGAAAAACAACTGTTAAAAAAGCCCACACAAAACATAGTTGTATAAGCACTTAGAACCTTATTGAGAACATCTGCCACTTTGCTACAGTTGATGTGTGCATGTTGAGTTTTATTTTATGTCACGTTCATGACAGATTAGCTCAGACTTGATCTCAGTTCGTTATTACTTTAAAATGCATTTGTAATAATTAAAATCGAGTACCTGGATTCCTAAAACAATTGCAACTTAGGGTAAATTATACAACAAACCATAGTGAATAAATGGGGAAAATGTAAGTGGTGCTTGTTAAGAGTTCAGTCTCATTTTGATTAACTATGCATGTGATCTCTTGAGAGATTGAAGCTCCGCTCTCCGGGTGAGAGGATGCTGCACCTGCCGTCTCCAGCTGCTCACTAAATACACATTTCTGCATTACATTACTGTTATTTGGCAGACGCCCTTATCCAGAACGACTTACATTTATCTCATTTATACAACTGAGCAGTTGAGGGTTAAGGGTCTTGTTCAAGGGCCCAGCACAAGTGCTTGGATTTGAACTCCCGACATTTCGGTCAGTAGTCCAACGTCTTAACTCCCTGAGCTACCCCTACACAGTGAAGCATAGCCAAGGCACGGCACTGAGGATTAAAAGCCCTTTTTATCAAGGGCTTGCAGTTTTGTAGTTTAGCATCTTCAAATGCAAGGTTTGCTGCCATGAGCTTGGAGAATGCATACAAAAGCCAAAAAAGGTGTGATCGATGTTTCTACGTATAACATAAATTACATTTCTTAAAATAGCATAGTACAAAGGGAAGTGCTGTGAACTCGCAGTGAAAAATAAGTCCTGACATGAATTGAATAATTATGGTGGAACTAAGCAACCAGTGTAAATAATATTGAGTAATAAGATATTAACTGTATGTTGAGGGTCTGTGTAGTTTTAGTGGTTGAACCCATGGCTGAAGCGTTTTGGCTTTGTTCTGGAGTATAAGACAATGTTCAGAAGCAGAATGGTCCTCTGTAAGTATGAGTAAAGGCAGAGGTGCCAACATAAATGTTGTAAAAACCTGTAGCATTTATTATTTTTGATTCCTTGCTACAGTGATATAGGATGCCTGAGAACCATGTTTTTCAGCTGTTTCAGATAAAGCAATAGTCAGACCACATGCAAATAAATTTGATCCAGTAGAAAAGGGGAAATGATGCAAGAAGTGAAAGATCCATTTGCAGTTTCTTTCATGTTTGACTTTATCCAAGTGAATTTTGATCTGCTAATCCATGAGCCTTAGGCTTACAAGCCAATAATAGCCAAGTAGCTGGCACTATGATAGCGTTTCTGTACGATGAAAAATGGAGCTGTTTATTATTAAGTAGAGACTTTTTTTTTTTTAACTGTTGCTTGGTGCACATCTGGTGGAAGAAATAGAGAGACATGCACTAGATTTTTTTTGTCATGAAGTTTTCCCTCTTCTCCTGCTGAGATTTTTGAGTTATCAGTACTGACACCTCTTTGTACAATAGGGCAGTAAGGAAACCACTATAAAAAAAAAATGCAACAGTAATTGGCTACTGGTGTGAGCTAATGATGGAGATCTTCAGACAACACAATTTACTAATATGGTGATTATTTAACTAGTCTACTGTCATTTTGCTAGTATTCAATCTTGTCAAGATAACTACAGTAACTTGGATTAAATAACTGTTGTTGAGACTAATTATTGTAATGAGTTTTACATTAAACTACTGGATTTTTAATTTTTTTTTTTTGTCAGGTTTCACGCTCATGCACCCGTCCCTAACTCGTCCGTACCTGATGACCGAAGCCCCGCTACACACGGACATCATTCACTACGAGAACATCCCTGGATTTCCTGCCGTTCGCCAGAACATCCTCAGGTGACCACTTCATTCTGGGTGTCCATGATGAAACGTTTTGTAAAAGGTGGAGGGACCCTTTTACAGAAGGCTGGAAGATGATTAATGACACTTATTGTTCTCTGTCAGTTTGCCTCTGGGGAGCCAGGTGATCTCCGTACCAATCAACTCATCTCTGTCCTGGCATGTGAATCGTCTGCGAGACTCAAGCCGAGATGCCTACAACGTCAGCTACGCTTGGAAACTGGTACTAACCCTGCTGCCAATATTCATGCCATGGAGTTCTAGTTTCATTTACTTTATATGACAATCCAGTCAGGATGGATAGTAGAAAGGGGATGAAACTTTGGAGTTTCATGTTCAATGTTTCATGTTGTCTTTCTACATTCCTACGTAACTACATTTCAAAACCATCACAACTTTTTTTCAACATGTACTTTCTCCACTAGGCTCTAGCTTCATTTGTGGCTCACTCTGTGCATTTCAGCCAGTTAAACTAAATTGGTAGGTTTAGCAAAAAATATAAATCTATATTTTCAGCCGTGTCCACTTTTGTCAGCTGTCCAACAGTCTCGTCATGAGCAATAAAAACAAAATGAAGCCTGGACTGTTTTTTGTTGCTGTACCAACTCATACTAACTCCTCTCTAACAGGATTTTGGCTTGATAGTGTGCTTAGACCCTGACCTGTGTGTACTAGCATGATATGTTTTTGATGGAAACTATGATGTAAGTCTTTAATTTGTACGTAATAAATCTGTCTGCCAAATGATATAAACATACATTTAGCCATAAAGTCAAGACATAATTCAACTGCTATGTTTTCTGGAACACTGTGCTTAACATTTAACCTTATTGACTCTGTCTTCCTCCACCAAGTGTTTCATATAAAGAAGCATGCCTTTGTGTCTTAGTGCCAGAACACATTTCTCAAGCGAGATGGCTGTGTTATGAGCTCCAGTGTTTTTTATTCTGGCTCATAAAACACTTTTGTATTTTGAAAGTAATCACGTTTGCGATTACAGACTTCAGTCTGTTAGTTCTTCTAAAGTTCTTCTGCTGCTCTCTGTAAATGCAATAGCGTATAGTAGGATACTTAATATTAGATAATCTGACCTAACTTGTCCCATTGGTGCCAACGCTCCAGGCAACACTATGTAACATAGGTATCAGATTTTACATAAGCATCAAAAGATTTGTCATGCAAAACTTTTTCACATTTTTCAGACTATTCTCATTGCTTTTGGTCTGTGGTGTGCAGGTGCAGGACACGTCGTTCATCCTGTGCATAGTGTACGTTCAGCCTGAGATCCCTGTGAAGCAGTTGAAGAACCTGAACACAGCCCCTAGCAGTAAGCTCTTGTACCACCGGCTCGACCTACTGGGCCAACCCAGCTCCTGCCTGCACTTCAAACAGCTCGCTACCGTGGGTAAGCAGCCTGAGACCTGAACCCACACCGTGACAGCGATGCCCTAGGATTTCATCCATTCACCAGATTGATTCTGTGCATGGAAATGATGTACAGATTAGGCTCGTGTGATTTTGATTTGCTCATGACATCTGGATGAAGAATTTAATTGTGTAGAACAATTAAAATAGCTGACTGTCCTTACACAGATTGGTTATGCAACACTGTCACAACACTATTTTCAATTAGTCATGTAAAGAATAAAGCACTTCAGAAATGGTGTTATAACAAAAATAATCAATGACAGGATGGTGTGATCCATTACTACCCTAAGGGTGATTTATTGTTCTATAAAGGCAAGTCCCACAGGGTTTCTTTTCTTGTCTTCCTCTTATGCAAAAAAACCAGTTTTATCTTAAGGAATGATTGCACATACTTTTTATCCATTTATAGTTGCATTCAGTGAAACAAGTTATTTATGTTTTACCGGGTATAATCAGTTATTCCCTCACCAGCCTCTCTCTTGGTTCCCCTTCATTCTTGAAGACAATACAACTTTTTTTTTTTTTTTTTACAGTGAAAACTTAGGGTTAAGACGGACAAAACATCATCACTGGAGACTCCTTGCAATAAATGTTACAACTTCTCCTTATTGAAAACTTTCCTGTATTGATGATTAGATGTTTCTTAAATAACAGCATGGTTATACACCATATAAGTTCCCATGATTGAGCTGTTAGTGTAGAATCAATGTTGGAACATTAGAACAGATGCATTAGTATAAACTTGTGATTTGAATTGAACTCAGAGATGCTGGTGTAGTCACTCTAACCAATCAGACTCAAGTAATCATCAGTGCTGTCTTCTGAAGATCAACTCAGTGTAACCTTTTTTTATAATTAGTACAAAATGTACTTTCCCAAACATACAAGGTGATCAACCTTGTATAACATTAAAATTAAACTCAATAACAGGCTGTTGATATCTTTAAAAAAAAAAAAAAAAAAAAAAAAAACCTTTTTAGTTCATATCTAAAAACTGTTAAAACATCTTAATATCAAAAAGACAAAACCTCTTTCTCCATATAAGCTACATAGCTGAGTTCAAAAAAGTCCTTTCTGTTCAAAAGCTAGAATTCTTGCCAATTCTGGGTTTCGTTATTTGGCCTTGTTTTTCGTTTTTTTCCAAATGTTTTTTCCCCCAAATGTCAATGTTTAAATATGATCATTACAGTGGAGATCAAAATTAGAAAGCAATTCATAAATACTTGATCCCACCCCACCCCAATGTTAGCTACCTTCATCACTCAAAATTTGTAGGAGTATTAGCTGTGAGTATACCACTGTTCTATTAGCATATTTTTCAAGATAACCAAGGCAGTTCAGCAAAAACCTCTTTATCGTGGAAAATAGTGTTTTGTTTGTTTTTTATTATTAGAGAACAGTAACCATTGTAGAAGAAAAGGGAATTTTTGATGGTTATAGCTTTCAGAAATTTGTGGGAGGTGTAGAGGCCATTGCTTTGAACAACTTTTGAACACATTTGCACCTGCAGGACATCACTAGTTTTTCACAGTGCCCTGATTTGAACTTTTTCTAATCTCTTACAGAGTTCAGTAACTGTAGTATGTTTCTTAGCCATAACGTCGTCTCCAGTGATCTTTCAGAGATTCTCAATCTGGTACAGGTCGGGACTCTGGGCTCGACTTTTCTTTATTTCGATGTTCTCAGCTTCATGGTTTTTTTTTTTTTGTTGTTGTTTTTTTTTTTTTAAACCCCTGCAGTGTGACAAGGGGCATTGTCTTGCACAGAAATTGCAGGCTATTTAAGAGATGCTTGCAGGGAAGAAACCATGTGTTACCGAAGGAGGTTCTGATTACATTAGCATTCACCTTGCCATGTAGCTGTACAAGAGGCCCAACTCCTGGTGCAAAAAACCATGATGCTTCCTCTTTTCAAATTGAACCAATTTATTCACACATTCTGGATTCAGTTGAAATTTCCAAGTTTGATGCTGAACACGATGTTTCCCATCTGACCTAACGAAATTAACCTTCCCCTCCTCACTAGTGTGAACTTTGGACCAGTTCTTTTCTGTCCACATAGCATGCTCCACAGCAAAGGTTAGTCTAGCCTTTTGATTCTTTCTGCTGATGAGCTTGGTCAGTGTGGAGTAGGCTTTCAGTCCAAATTTTCTCAGACAGTGAGACACAATGACGAGCAATTCCAGCTGCAGTGTTGAATTATTCCTAGTTGAGCATCTGTGTATCATCCTGTTCTTTTATGCATTTGTCTTACGTGGACAACCAGCTTTTTCTGGTGCTGTGAAAGATTTAATGTCATTGTAAATTTAAATAATCTCGAAATCATGCTCTTGGAAGAACCAGCCTCACTAGCATTGGCTGAAAGAGTCCCCTTTTCGGCCTTCATCTGAATAATGTGCTGTTGCAGGGTGCCCGTCACCTTGGAGCAGCTTGGCATCTTGCAAAATGACCGTGTTGCCAGAAAAATAGGTCTCGTTAATAAAGGAAATTAGCACCAATTATCAGATTAGCACCAATACCTGTGACCTTACCTAAAAGTTTATTTAATTTTTATTAATTTTTTTATTAATTTATTTATTTTAATTTTAAAGTTTTTTTTTAAATTGTGACCTGGTGTATATTGGTTGCTAATACAGTGGTACCTTGGTGTTCAACGCTCGTTGGTTCCAGAGGTGACATCGAATGCCAGTTTCGTTGAATACAAAGTAATTATTCCCCATAAGAAATGATGTAAATCAAAATAATTGGTTCTCGGCCTCCCAAATTTCCTCTATTGTACCCTATTTTTCGGACATTTCACTCATACTTGACAATCCTATTAAACATAAACATAAGCTAACCTTATTAAACATTGTTTTGAATAGAAGTTGAAATCGTAGATCTTGGAATTGTATATTCTTAGGCGTGATCAGTCACGTACACACCACATTCATATTTAGCCTCAGTTTCTTTTTGAACCTCACTGGTTGTTCTCACTGCTTTTCTCTTGGCACTTGTGCTGCCTGAACTACATTTCTTGCTAGACATAGTTACCTTATTTAACCATGAAACATTAAACAAAAAATGCATGGGGTTATGGAGCAGTCACTCACAGATGATGCTTACACTATGGATTTGGCTTTGTTTACACCGGGCGTATGGCATATGAAATGGTGGCGCGGTAAAAAAAAAAAAACGGAGTTCCTATAAAGTTGTTTTTAACAGTAAAAAAAACCCCACAGATACTTTACAGAACTGAGTCTTTTTGGTAGAAAATTGCTTTTAACATTTGGTTAGAATTTTCTTCAAAATACATGTATTGATATTTGTTGAAATCTGTGGAAATCGTGAAAAATCATGAAAAACATAAACATTTGTTGAATCGAATACCGCACTGACGTCGATTTCCGAGGAAAAAGATCCGATGAAATTGCATTGAATGCCAATTTTGCTGAATATTGAATAAAATTCACTGTAATAAAATGCAAAACTAAGAAAGAAAAGCACTAAATCAAAGTGCTATTTACTTTTACAGTAAAAAGAAATAAGAAGGGAAGTTCCATGTTAGATTTGCACATTTAGCAAAATAATATCAGAGTTCACATTAAAGAATATCTCTGATGTGCATGGACGATTACATCTTTCCTTGTAAGCCTTTTAAAGTGTATGTGTCTCCACAGAGAGCCCGACTGTGATGTTATCAGCCGGGAGTTTCTCCTCTCCTTACGAGCACCTGAGTCAGCCAGAGACCAAGCGCATGGTGGAGCACTACACAGCCTACCTGAGTGATAACACGCGCCTCATCGCCAACCCCGGCCTGAAGGTACACACACACTACCTCCTTAGTGACACAAACTTCAGAGCCAAGCCGAGCCTGAAGGTGCACGCACACATTTTTACCTACACATCACTGTCTCCTGATTGACAACACACACTTCATTAATGAAATCAGGCCTGGAGGTACATAAACACCCACAAAATTATTTGCGAGATGGACTGATGGAAGGATCATATGAAATTGTTTGGGACTATATTTGTATGTTTGCATGACAGATGGAATGTGGTTGCTTCTTATGATTGAAATGATAACTTGCTTTACAAACACCAAAGCATGATGATACACGTCTCAAAGCCAACCCAGGCCTGAAGAAAAACACACACCCTACCGCCTGAGTTACACAGTCTAATTTATGCCAGGAGCCACATGCACACTATAAATTTGCAAAATAGGTGTATCCCTGGAACATTAGCAGCTGAAAAATTCCTCAGTTTTGGTCAAGTTAGCGATTTAACTATACATGGCATTTCAGCTGTCGAGTTGTGCCAGCTTTATAAATATAGTCCAGCTTTTCTCAATTAATTTAGGGGTAAAAAAAAAAAAAAAAGCAAACATGCCGTGTTTTGCAAAGTTAGTTTGTGTTCAGTCTGTCTTGCTTGCCAGCCTTTGAGTTGTTTGCTAGCTAAGCTAGCTAAATTGCCAACCCTAAAAACAAAAGTACCATCTAATCCAGTCACCTCCACTGCTTCTTTGTAGCAAATGTTTTACAGTCAAGTTGAAAAAACATTACATCACATCTCATGGCTTCACTGTGCTAAAGTTCTCGCCTGCTCACTTTTAGATCTTTTGCACTGCAGTACAAATGATGGGCCCTTCAAAGGTCAATAAAGCCAAAGGCTTTTGTATTGTATTGTATTGCTGGTAAATGATGCAAAATTGGGTTCCTTGTATTGCTCACCTTAGAACATACATGGAGGACACCAGCTGTGGTCGATTTCAATCAAATAAATGTGCAGGAGTAACTCTGTGCTAACATGCAAATGATGTGTTCTAAAATCAGGCTTGAACACTCAATTTCACATCCATACTTTGGCCCCCTAAGTTCTTTCCCTGTTTTCTTCTTTCTTTCAATAATTGAATAGATTTAATGAAACCCAGTGAAATCCAACTCTCTAACACCCCCCGCCCTTCTCTAGTCTTCTGTCAGGAATGACGTGATGGCGACCAGTCACGTGACAGACGAATGGCTGAGTCTCATGGAGCTGAGCAGCTTGAACTGCTACATTGTGCGCCGTTACATAGCAACGCCCAATGGGGTGCTGCGGATTTACCCCGGCTCGCTGATGGACAAAGCCTTTGACCCCACCAGGCGACAATGGTGAGATTAGGGCCTAAGGGCACAGGTCTCCATGCTCTAACACAACACCAAAAGCCTTCGAGACTCCCTGGGAGCTGGTGATGAACAGCAGAACTAAAGAGTATTGGACCCTTGTTCACTTCTCCACTTAATGCTGTTTTCTGTGCAGGTGTAAACCTGAAGTTTTTAGTTTCCCACAGTTTTATTACTCAAATGAACTCCTGGTTCTGATTACGAGGGAGAATCAAAAAGTAAAGGCAGAATTCGTTTAACGGCTTCAATAGAAGGAACTGTGAGAAACTGAACATATCACTTTTACGCATCGTTCCCATGCAAGATGAAGCATTTGTTGTATCATTCATCTAGCTTCTGTATTCTCACAGCTAAGACGTTTTTCATCTGCTCCCAAAGCCAGGTGAGCACCGCTTCCTTTACTTCATCATTAGAGGTGAATCTGTGACCATACGGCGCCTGCTTCTATTGAACAAAGATGTGATAATCGCTCTGCACCAGATTCGGGATGTAAAGAAGACATTTGAGCCTGAGCCGTTGCACTGTCTCTACTGTTGCTGCTACTGTATGAGGACGTGCATTGTCATGGCACAGCAAGACTGTTTTGGACAGCGTTCCTCTTATTTTGCTGTGAATTGCAGGTTTAAGTTCATTTCGCAGCAATATATAGTAATTTGCTCTGTTCACTGTTTGCCCATGCACTCGGACATGTACCAGAATAGGAACCTTCATGTCCCAAAAGAATGCTAACATGATTTTCTTGTGGGAGGACTGACTTGAATTTCTTATTCACTGGAGAAGACAGATGTCTCCCCTCAATGCTTTGTCTTTTGCTCTCCAGGTTATCACATAATTTAAAAATTGCCTTATGTTTTTGATTCTCCCTCGTGTAATATGAGTCAAAGGTACAGCTCAAAGCTATCCTTAAGTAGCATCACTAAAGGTAACTGAATAGATTAGGATAGCCTTTTTTTTTTTTTTTTTTTTTTTTTAATTT
>JAQMCW010000035.1:5900715-5925766 GCA_030068335.1 Chrysichthys cranchii
TCATTATCTGTAGGCCATAATCACCAAAGTACAAGAAATAAAGGCTTGAAATATTTCACTCTATGTGTAATGAATCTCTATAATATGAGTTTCACTTTCTGAAATGAGTGACAAAAATATTGAACTTTTTCACGATATTCTAATTTTTTGAAATGTACCTGTATAAGCTTTTATAATTGCAGGTTATGTTACTCTAGCAGTCTGTAATGTAGTCAGCTGTGGAGATAAAGTGTCATCTGTCATGTATGAAAATAAACAATGTATGGAAAGTTGATCAAAACCTGTCTAACTTTAATCTTGTGAGAAGAGAAATGTGTTCATCTCAGCAACCTCTCTCTCTCTGTTCAGTGACTGTCTGTCTCGCTCTCTCTCTCTCTCTCCTGCTTAATCCACAGAAATGTCAGTGCGGATGTCCAATTTGGAGAACGAGCGCGATGAAAGGGATGATGACAGTCATGAAGACAGAGGAATAAGTAAGAGCTTTATTCTCTGCTTTCTTTACATTAAAACATTAACGCTGTCATTCTGTAAACCGAATCCTTTTTTTAAAAAATCCATAAAATGTTTGTTAGTAATATTTATGCAAACGAGACTTATCTTTATATTTAGACCAATGTGTGATGCTTCTCACACTTTTTTTTTCCACACTTCTCTGTACAGTTAGTAACACTCGCTTCATTGCTGCCGTCATCGAGAGGCACACACACAGTCCTGAACGCAGGAGGCGGTACTGGGGCCGATCAGGAACAGAAAGCGACCACGGTAAATGACTTGGTCAAAATAATATTCAGGAAAGGTTAATATGTTATGAAATTCAAATGTATGACCAGCGACTGTTTTATGTTTTTGTACAACAGTGCTGGTGAAATCATATTTTTGATTGGTCAGATGGTTTAATCATTTTCAGCAATGCTCTGAAAGTTGTCCATATCACAGATTGATATTAATGTGTTCATTCTCTAATTTAATATCTTCTTTTAATACCAAATTACACAGGGATTGAATGATGGACATATCACATAAACAGATTAAAAAAAAAACATACATAATCTTTGAGATGCTAAAGTTCTCTGTGAGGAGACACGTTTTATCCATTCTAGAAGTCTTCAGTGTGTTATAACAATCAATAGAAATCATGAGAGCAGAGCACTTTCAGCTCTCTGACTTGACAAATAATTTTTTTTGTCTTACTAACTTTCATGAGCGAGAATAAGAGATGCAGTTTAAGGAACGGCTGTTTACAATTGCTGTTATATGTAGTGCATGCATACTTCCCTCCACTATTTCTGTTCTTTATAATAGTATTCTGTGTACTGTTCGAGATTACGGCCTAGTGAGTCAAGGTCTTTTTCAAACAGCACAGGAACCTGTGTAGAGCTAGTTCAACAGAAATCTGGAGCTGTTTTGTTCCTCACAGGGTTGTGGAATCTCATTGAAAGCACATCCGCAAAGACAAACCCAGTGCAAATATTTTTATAAAATGGCAAAAAAAAAAGTAAAAAAAAAGAAAAGCTTCTGTGTCTTGCTGAAGATGTGTGTGAAGGCGAGCTTAATTGAAGTGTTTTCTCCATGTCGGCATGTACTGATGTCTTTGCCCATTAGAGTAGTCACTGTCTGCTCCTGTTCCCCCACATTGGTCTATAAGTATTGCCTCTTGCTGCAGCCAGGTCTTGTTTTTAACGTGCAGCCGTTAAAAAAAAACACTCGTAGCACAAGCCTTTGTGTAGCTACCAGAGAAAAACTCTGTTCCACACAGAGAGGGGAAGAGTTGAACGGGCAGAAAGAAAGAAACGGATATCTGTAAGCGAAAGAGAGAACGGAAAAAGCGAGCCTAGAGCAGCAGAGCAAACTTTTCTGTATTTTTAAACAGCTCAGCCAAAGGTCGCCTCCCACTAGCTATTCACTCATCCAGCTCAAGGGGTCGAATCGATCCGGCTTTTTGCAATGAGCTGTGACTCACTCCTGCACCACCAACACACTGTTCTTATACTCGCCTGCAGCTCTGTATCTAACTAACCGTTGCTTGTCAGATTTTTTTTACAAACCTTTTTGACCCGGGTTTAGTCGTCTCCTTCAGAGCTCAGGTGCATCTTCTATAGGAGTTGTTTTTCCTGTTTGCCTTGCAGCATCTGGCTGAACGTCATTTTCCTGAAACGTTGGGTATCTTTCATGTCTTGCTTTACTGAGCTAGGTGAGCTCATGTCACATCTGGGGTGAAGTCATGCTAGGAACATGGCTTCTTTAAAATTCAAATTTGCATATCTCGTAATGAGTATCTATATCAAGGCAGATACAGCCACTTGAATCTCTGAATAGGTATCAGGTCAGATTTTGCTTATTGTCTGCTATAATTTTTATATGTATGTAGTGATTTCATGCAGTGCATTTGAGACGATTCAGTTAAATTTGAGATGCACGCGCACAGGAAATGAATGACATGATTGCCTGTTGCTTTGTCAGTTTCTGGTGTGAATGTAGCTTTATGTAAATCTGGATTTATTTTTGCATCACTATTGAGCAAGCCAGCATGAGAGTGGGAAGGAAAAAATTCCCTGAATTTCGTTCTGTTTTACAAACAGACCGTGAGCTTGGTATCGATGCATGAAATCCCAAATGCCATCGATAACCAGCAAATTTTCCCAGTGGTTATCAATGTATATTGTCACTTTTCTGATCGTAATAAATAAACGTAAATGAGTAGACACACTTAATTATCTACGTTATGAAGGGTTACTAGTATTCCATGTCATATATAGGAGTACCACTAGATGGAGCCTGTAGATTTTATATTGCTCCCTTGTGGTCTCTGAAAGCTATATCTTCTAAGTTATGTTAACCGGAAGGCCAAGTGAATGAATTTTAAAGCACACATATTAGGTGTCTTATTTAAATATCAGCTAATTTCAGTGCAGCAAAGCCTCAGAGACAGATCAATAAAATAATGTGTCGATCAATAATTTATTTAACGTTATTTTACAGCATCCCTAAAGCACAGTACTTATGTTAAAAAGATTTTCCATATGAATATATTGTGAATAGGAATTCTAGGATGAGGACAGGACATTCTTTATGAACATAGTAGAAATTCATATATACAAGTCTACAAGAGTCATGGATATAAACATGTACTGCCCATCCACGCTCCAGACAGTACCAGGCTAAAGACCCAGTTTCATATGGCATCAGTTAAACCACATTGTGTGCAATCCAGGAAGTCAAGATCATTTCATTAGCTTCCCACCTGAGAGGGGCTATAGCTGAACTCCTGGACAGCAGCCCAGCTGGTGTTGTAACAGTGCAGAGGTTCACCACACACATACACACCCTTAGAAGAACGGCTGTGTTCACAAGCTCCACTTGAGAAGAGGGGTGCAACTGGAAGCGTGATTAAATGAATGAGCACCACAAGTGTGTGAGAAGGTTCTCTTAAGTCATGCTTAATTATGTGGAATGATCTTTTGAAGCATACTCATTAGACATTCCTCCAGGAAACTTAATAATGTGTGCATAAACAGCTCTACAGTTTCAAATATTTTGATGTGAACATCGGCATGGATTGAAATGAAGATAGCTTACAGATCTTTGAAAAAGGTTGTGACCAAGGTGGGACTGAAATAAAGGTTTATTCTCATCAACCCACCATTTATTTATTATTAATATTTTTTGATGCCTGGTTTGATGAAGGCTGTAGCACCATGAGCTTTGTGTGAATTATTTGTATGCGTGTGTCTAGGCTACAGCACTATGAGCCCTCAAGAGGACAGCGAGAATCCACCGTGCACCAGCGAGCCGCTCTCAGCAGGGGTGGATGTGGGGAACCATGACGAGGAGCTGGAACTGGACACACCACCCCAGACCGCTGCACTGCTCAGCCACAAGCTCTACCCACACCGGCATACACACTCACGCCACCCGCTGCACACACACACACACCACCTGCAGGCTGCGGTCACGGTTCACAGCGTGGACGCCGAGTGCTAAACCCAAAACCCCCACCCACAGAGCATACCTTTAATGCCACTTCACTCCCAGGCCTGCCTTCATCCTCCACTTCCACTTTGAGCCCTAAAGCCAGTCGCAGTGCCCTCCTGAGAGAGCAAAGGGAGAAAAGGGATGGGGCCGAGGCCTCCTGGGGAAATCCTCTGTGATGAGGAAAGACTCTTGAACCTGGACCTACTTGCTTTTAATGGTGTGGAGGTACACATTTGCACTTGTTTTAAGTGCCACAAAGCATCTCAAAAAAAAAAATTTAAGAAAAAAATGAAGCCAAAAGGATTATTTTTTTACTATTTATTTAACTGGAATGGAGGTGGGAACATATGAATGGAGGAAACCTGTAATTTGATGATTAGGTCATCATTAGGAGGCCCTGTTGAGCTGGACTACGGAGCTATGAGCAGTGGGATGGGTTACTGTGAGAATGTACTGTAGCGCAAAAAAATCAGATATGGATGGGCATAAGTGGCTGCGCTGAACATTGGACAGAAAGTGCAAAAAAAAAAAAAAAGCAGAGAGCACACCAGCCATCTGTGAGTGGAGGCAGAAATGTGTTGCTTCTCTGAATCTGTTCATTCGCTGCATGGTTTGCTCCAAGCCTGTTATTTACGAAAGAGGAAGAGATTCTCCAGAAACTCTAATGTTACAAAGGATCTCCAAGATTTAAGTGTTTCACCTCCCAGTCACAACTGTTTTGGACATTTTAAAAGTGACCTCAAGATGCTGAGATGTACCACTGTGTGTTTAAGCCATCGTTATATCCTTATCCAGTCCCGACCAACGATTTTATCTGGAGTGAGTGGGTTATTTTTATTTTTTATTTTTTTTTTATAAATAGCTCCGTATCGATCAGTGTTTTTCATTTTCCCTGATGGAAAAGCAGAAATATCCGAATCCTGCGCTTCCATCAAACTGCCCATCTAATCCAAATGTTGCCTTTGTGCTTATATGATTTTAGTGTGATTGTCTATTCTTTTCAGATTGGAAAAAAAAATACCATGTATATACATTTGACCTTTAACAAAGTAGCTTATAAATGAGTTCACTCCTCAGTGTTTGCATCCGTGTCAGAAGTTTTATTGTGTCTGTATTTACTTATTCATAAAGCTGAGCTCATGACTGAGATGTGATACTGGTCTATAAAGGGAGGAATAATTAGCAGATAATTGGATTTTCCGCAATTCAAAAATCAGTAATAATTTATCTCTAGCAGACTACTCTCAGGGTCTGCTGTGTGGATTTTATTCATTTTGAAAACTGTACGTTTTTTGTTTGTTTTTTTTTAGGCAGGAACGATGGTTAGTGCACTCATAGCCCATTTGGACTCAAGATAACATTACAAAATCACTTAAAAAAAAAAAAAAAAAGCTATTAAAAACAAAATGAATAATAAGACATCTTTTGAAGTTTTCATCAACAAATCAGGAAATGAAAACCTAGTCATCACTGTGGGAATTATAATTTGAGGTTTGAGTCAGAATATTAATGTGTGGGTGTGTATTCAAGATGAGCCATGGGAAATTGTCCCATAAAGAGATCAGAAAATGGTTAGACCTTTGAATTTTGTGGTAGACAGAATGACGCATGAGAAATGTTATTTCGGCTCCACAGGTTAATTAGCAGGAGACATGCAAATATTTCTCCAGCATATGAAAAACAAAGTATGATGTTAAGTAGCTGAGGTCGCTGACACGTAATGAAAAGCATCCAGCATCTTTTTCGTAAATTCACGTCCCCAAAATGAAAATTTATCCCTTGAGCTATATCAACTATTTCACTAATGTTGCATATAAACTGGATTTAATGGAGTATGACAACTTTTTTTTTTTTTTTTTTTTTTTAAATACATAAATTCATTCATGATATCATTTCTCCCCTTGGCCTTGCCTCTTAATGTTTAAAGGTGAACGTGTATGGAGTATGATTTAGTACAATAATAATTTGTCAATTTATTGACACAGTAGAGCTTTTTATTCCTGAATGTCCCACCAGCAAAACACCTTTGTTAAGCTAGCAAGTCCAGGCTTTATCCTCAAAAAGCCTACCTATTTTAATAAAGGTTTGGATTAAACATATTTGATTCAAGTGGCCAGTCAAATAGGCTTATGGTGGATTGTTTCTACCACTGTAACAAAAAAATGTTTAGAAAAATCACAAGGCCTGGGCTAGGATTCACAAAGCCTTGATATGCATGATACCCATTTGGTCATTTAAGGCCCTTAACCTTTAACAGAGCTGTGATTAGATAACATTAGAGCACTAATTTGTGTGATGAAATGTAACATCCTTTCAAAATATTTGCCAAAAAGACACTGCGGATGGGGCATGTAATTATGTTCAGTAATTACAATTCATTAGCTGTATCAGTTCCAAATGGTTTTCTGTGCCCAGCCATAATTTATCCATTGGGTGCAATCTGAATGTAAGAATACTATAAACCAGGGGAATTCAAATGTAAGGGCCACTTACATAACATTCCTTGCAGCAACTAATATGACTGAATAGCAACAACAGTTAATGTGTAGATATTAACAATTGGTTCCAAATTGAAAAAATTGAAATTTTGTCTAGCTGCATGGATGCTGATCAGATGAGAGATATCCGTTTTGAATCTGGCGCAAACGTTGAACACAAATGAGCTTGTCATGTCGTGAGTTTGCTAGCCAGACTATAAAAAGTAAATGGAAACTCTCCGCATTCTGTCTGATTTGACTTTAGCCCTGTAATATCTGATCCAATAAACGCTTTCGGCTAAATAACCTATAATATTGCATTTTAACTATTGTCGGGTTTTTTCCCCACCAAAGATTTTATCAGCTGAAATACTTGACATCCACCAGTTCATGAACTCAATTTTATTCAAAATTTTATTCCAAAGTTTTAAGGTTTAATTTGAAGCCTATTTCTCACTGGGCTTTTGAGGTTTCTGCAGTCACATTTCTCCAAAAATTAAAGGAATCCTTGATCATTTCTTCTGACTACATTCTCATATGATCTTTTAGTGATTCCAGAGGAAATGTTTCTTTGCAGTATTTAAGCCGAGCTTAGAGAGAGAGAGAGAAATCCATTTATGTTGTTTTGGCAGTTAAACTGCAGCAACATTTCACACCTTTAAGATGAGTCGTTTTTAACCCTGTTCCAATTTTAAAAGGCAAATTCAAATTTAGCCAAGCATGTTCTCAGGTTTGTGGCCCTAAATGAAAGCTTTGAAAGGTTATGGTGCACAGATGGCCAAACGTGTAGCACAAGACTAAAATGATATTCTTGTACCCAATACAAAGCTGTTCCATTTTAAGATACTTTTTTAAAACCATAAATTCAGTTTTTGTTCTACCACTCTCAATTTTAAAGTTGCTGAAAGTGGAAATGCCCAGCTTGTAGTTGCTCACAATGTTGAGATAATCACCCATGGTACACTGAGTCCTTGATTATTTCTTAGCCCTTAAGGCAAGGGAATGTCATATTGGTTGGAGGGTTGGTTATTATACACACTGGAAAACATGACAACTTTCCTGGAATTTAATCATTGATGCTGGTTGTATTCCATTCAGGTCTTATGCCTCCTTTTCCAAGTGTGTACTAGAACATACAGTGGCCCTGAGGTACCCTTAGCATACCTCCAAGTACCGGTACTTCCATTCACACTTGCTTGTTTTTTTCCCCCCCGTGCTAAATTGTAAGTTTGAGAACCCAGATTTTGAACAATGGAGGATCATACTTGTTAGCCAACACCAGCAAACACTGGTTCCTCTTATTTCTTCTTCATCATTGTCCTTCCAGTGTTTTCTTCTGGATTCATGCTGTCCCTTGTAAAAACACAAAAATGCAGAAGGCTCTCTCTAGACGTTTGTTCATTCTGGGCTACTGTTGAGATGCAATGTTTTGGTTCTGTAGAAGTCAACCCTCTCCCCATGTAGATATAAAGAGCTCATTGTAAGCATATGAAAACACAATGGTTTGTAGTTACAGGTAATCGTTCACTAATGAAAACATACTTATCAATGCTATATTCCATGTATGCTAACTGATCCACTTAAATCCTTCTTAGTGGACTTTTAATATTGTGTAAAACTGCAAATGTCTGAATTTTAAAGATGCTCAGAATGTTTTACCTTACAATATTATAGGTTTTGTGGACATCTTTCTCATTATGTGCTATGCATGTTATTTGTTTTAAGATTGATTTTGTTGCACAGTGCTATCACTCATGAGTGGAACAGCATCTCAGCAGTATTACTGCCTGGGAGATCCCCGGTTTTATGTCATTTGGCAGACAACTATTTCCACAGTGACTTACATGTACCTCTTTTATACAATTTAGGGATAAGGGCCTTGCTCAAGGGCCCAACAGTGCTGGGATTTGAACTGACAGCCGTCCGATCAATAGGCCAACATCTTAACCACCAGCTACCACTGCCCCTGATCCAGTGCTTGAGTTGCTGCCTGTGTGGAGGTTTGCATGTTCTCTGTATGTCTGTGAGTTTCCTTCAGGTTCTTTGGTTTCCCATCTCCTCCACTGGTGAACTTGCTGCACTGTATTGCCTCATGATGTGTGTGTATGGTGCCCGGCCATGGACTGGCATCTCATCTGATGTGTTGCTGCCTTACACACAGTCTTTCTGGGCTCCAGATCCAGTAGGCTGTAACCTTGGCCAGGATAAAGTGGTTAGCAAAGATGAATGATGCATTATATTCAGGTAATGCAGGACACTAAAGAGTCTAAATCAGTTTCTCAGCATTTGCCATGTTTTCATGAGTAGGTATTGAAGGAACACTTTGGGTGATGTGTTATTGGAGCTCACACTGAAGAGATCTTTCAAAATCTGTGGTTCTCAAAGCAGGTCCCATTGCCCCCAGACAGTCCATATTTTTGCTCTAGTCCAACTTGCATATGGATATAACCCAAAAAAAAAGCTCTGGTTTAACCAACAGTCTAAATATTTATGTCTATTTGTTTTTGTGTTCAGCTCTTTCCATGCCAGTAGGTGGGTACATAGAAAAGTGAAGGCTGGAGTCACATTTTTCCAGCTCAAACCTTTTAGCCAAAAAGTTTACAAAAAGTACTAAGTCTACTTCATATGTAGTCTCTGTTATATTTCACATATCACTGTTCGTTGGTTCTTGCATTCACAGGTCAGGCATTTTAATAATAACTTTCTCCAAATTCTTCTGGGAGTCAGATAATCCCAGAGTAAGCTCTTTATTTTTATTTTGTTGTATTTCTCAGTTGAAGAAATGTACAAGTACATGCTCAGAATAGGCATGTTTTGAGTCATTCTTAAGGGATCCTTGTACCTTTATTTGGGTGAATATCAGGATCATTCAGGTGCACAACTGGACTCTGAAGAGTGCCGTTGTATCCCACATCTCTCACTTCATTTTTTAAAATCACTGCATTTCATTCATTTTTCTCAACAAACCAACTTGCATGTGGTGATGAGCCATGTGGTCTCAGATGTCACTCTTCATTTAGAGTTGACCTCTAAACCAGTAATACAGTCCATTCTGAAATAATGATGGACCTTGAAGGAGAAATGTCCTTCACTTTGGAATGAGCAAACAGACGGTTTTAAAGCACCCTGCATTTGATTTATCACTCCACACTGGACCCCACTGTTAGTCCATCTGTTCTTTATTAAATATTATACCAAAGTGCTGTTGAATTCTCCAAACTCATTGGTGGTGGTTAATTTTCTATAACAGCAGTTCTGACAGTAGCACCAGCTGCATTGTTTCTAGACTAAGAGCCAATAGCGACCACATAATGTGAGCCTAATACTTTTAAAAGCATTATGTAAAACGAATAAGCTTAATTTTTCTGTCTGTCAGAAAACATTTATTAAACATTTACGGAAGGAGTCTCTAGTGTCAGTGCTTTGTAAGAATTAGTCATTTATCCATCTTAGGGAAAATCTTCATGATAGAGGACATTGCGCTTTCTACTTTCCCTGTTACATGGAAATTTGTTTTTTCCCCCACTTTGGTTTAGAGATGGGGGGAAAAGACGCTATTGTCTTGAAATGGAACTCTAAATGGATAAAAAGTGCAAGCATCAAAGTGTAATTGCTGAGGTATAAGTGGAGAAAATCACTTCAGGATGTGCTTTTGTTATTGGAAGGTGATCAAATTTGGGGTGCTAACAGCATCACACAGAGTTTTTTTTTGTTTTTGTTTTTTTCAGTTGTGCAACTGTTGGTGCTTCTGCAACAGTAAAGTGTTGGCTTTAGCTTTGAGAGTTGTCACCAAGGAGGATGTAGGCTTTTTAAAGGAGTATGGCTTAGTGGGCTCTTCAGAATGGACTGCAATCTAAAGCTGTGAAGGCCAGATAAACCCACCATCCACTTGGTGAAGGCACTGAATGATTAGTTAGATCAGGTGTTATCGGATTAGATTTGGAGCTATAATTATACTGTAGCTTTCTAGTAGTCACTGATCTCACCCGTGTTGACCTTCACAGGCTATATTTCCTGTAATTACTTGGCCTCTATAGGATGGGCATTACAGAGCAGCGGGTATGTGGGCTTACATCTGTTAGTGTAGGTGTGGATCTGTTCTTATGTCTGGGAAATCTGACTCTGTAGTCCTCTCTCCTGCCAGAAGTCCTCTTCAGAGCTGAATGGTTGCTTCCTTCAGGCAGTCTGCTTTACTTCCTGGGGGCATATAAATGCACTACAAGTGCAAATGGGCCATTTTAATTAATCACTGTTCTCTCCAGGTTCATGTTTACAGCGAATGTAGCTAATTGTTCCTGTGTACGCAATAGGCTTTTGTACAAACATGCATGAATAAATCACTCGTGCATTAGGGATCGTGAACCAGAGTGCTGCCACCCCCGCGCTTCAGCATAGTGAAGTTCAAGGCTTGCATCGCCTCACCTCCTTACATAAACACACACGTCCCAGGTGTTCGGTTTGCTAGCGCCCACACGGCACTTTCTCTGTATCTGAAATAACCCTCGTCTCCTCTCTTACTCCCACTCAGTCAGCGATGAGGCTGAATCACGCATTTATGTGCAGGCTTTTCCTTTGAGGGCTCACGTGGAGAGCCCTGCCATGCCGTAACCGTAACTCTTCTCCTCTAGCATGCAAAGATGTTTCATAAGATACAGAGTTCCTTATATCTGGCAAATGTAATCTGAATCAAGCCTTATGCAACCATTGATTGTGTTTGCGTAATGGGAAAAAACGAACAGTGTGTAGTTATGGGAGTTACTGTAAGTGTTATCATTTCATTTCTGTCAGGTCGATTGTTAGTGTGATAATAATGAACATTACACTGAAATGCTAATTTCTTTTCTGGTTATTACAAGATGACTTGTTTGATTATAAGAAGCTAAATTCATTAAGCAAATGTTACATTTCCGCTCTGTAAAAGTACAAAATACCCAGCTCTCTGTAAACACCAAGGTGATCTGATGTGTTGCTGCAAATTGTAAGTGATTATTCATGCATTTTGAGGACGTGGCGTGCCAGACGGTGGTATTTAAGTGTGGAAGACGCGCTCTCCACACCCACAGGCGCTTTAGAGAAGCTGTCAATCATTCCCACATCAAATGTGACTAAACAAATGCACGGGTTTTCATTGCTTCTGCTGGAAAGAATGCCAGCGTGCGATGTCTTTTCACTTGTCTGTGATGAATTAGTTTTCGAGGACATGCATGCAATGAAGGCAGCCACATATTTATATCCTAGAGGAATAGGACATGGTTAACATCAACAAGAGTTCCTGGGGACTGAGCGCAAAGGAAAAATGATGCGCTTTCAAGAATTACAATTTGCTTGTATTTATTCTGAATATTCCTTATATTTGGCCATAATGTTGGCCAAATCTCTAAGGCTTAATGGCCACTTTAATTCACTCACCTTGTTATCTTGCTATTTGTATTAATCAGGACTGCTTTTGGAGATTTTTGGCCAGTGGGCTCTTCCTCAACCCAACCCTGCTTGATTAATAATCTATCGTTTGGGTAACAGGGTTGCTTTCAAAGTGACCTTGGCTCTCAATATTTGAATTGAAAATAAAGAAAAGGGAATGAGAAAATGTCCTTTTCTTCTGACTGTCCCATGATTTTCAGGAAACTCAGATGATGTAGTTTCCTGTTGAACGTGTGACTTGTGGAATGTTCTACATATTTCACAGAGTAAATGTGTCCAGATTACAGGGCTGTAGGACTGAAAAGAACATTTTTCTTAACTTTTAATGAATGAGTCATGGGAAAGGATGTTTCAGAAATTAGATTAAAATGGATTTATACATTAATGCAAATAAAGTAATTTGAAGTAATTTAATGATTAGACCGTGTTTCAAGGTAAAGTGTAGTCATAGTAGGCTGGGTGAGGTAAAATGCTGTTTTGTAAGTGCTGTACACAGGGTTTTTCTTTTCTTTTTAACATTTTCAGTTATTTATCTGGGCAGCACAGGGCTACAATGGGTCTCATGGCATGCCTAATTATCCCTAGGTCTAAATGAGGGTCTGAATGAGTGTGTGCACGGTGCCTCATTATGGATGGACTGACGTTGCATCCTGGGTACTTTTCCTCTTCACATTCAGTATTCCCAGGATAGCGCTCTGATTCTGATCATAATTTGGCATTTAGTAAAAGTTGAGTGAGCTATTTATCTGAAATATGTACGTTGTTACAGCAGTGCACTGGTTAGCACTGTCGCCTCACAGCAAGAAGGTTCTGGGCAAGGGGGTAGCTCAGGGGGTTAAGATACTGGACTACTGATCGGAAGGTTGGGAGTTCAAATTCAAGCACTGCCAAGCTACCACTGGTGGGCCCTTGAGCGAGGCCCTTAGCCTCAACTACTCAGTCGCATAAATGAGATAAAAATTTAAGGCGCTCTGGATAAGGGCGTCTGCCAAATGACGGTAATGCAATGCGTCAAACCTGCCAGCTGACTGGGATCTTTTTGTCCAACTTTTGAATGTTCTATCTGTGCGAGTTCCCTCTGGTGCACCAGTTTCCTCACACATTCCAAAGATGTGCCAATTAGGTCAACTGGCTACTCTGAAATGCCCATAGGTGTGAACGCAGCTATGAATGGTGGTTCATCTCTGTGTTAGTCCTACGATAGCTTGGTGACCTGCCCAGGGTGTACCCCATCTCTCACTCAATGTATTAGCGATGGAATAAGAGCTGTAGATAATAGATGGATGGATGAATGAATGCTCGGATGTTATAAGAAGCATTTCACCCATGTTTACCTTTTACTTTCCTACATATTTGGGCGTGTTATCAGTGGGACACAAATGGCTCCCCAGTCATGGACTCACCCCTGAAGTGATCTAGCGACGTATCGGACTAGGTTTAGGGGACAATTTGTACTTCAGTGTGACCTTGAGTCCTTTATGGACTTATTTGTGGATAATAATATTTGATCTTGTAAACACTGGTGCAGTTTGAATTGTACACGGGTCACAGCGAGTCAGAGTGAGATCTGTTGGAGGTGGATGAGATTTGCAGCTGTTCTGTTTATTGGAGCCCATCAGCACTGTTCATGTTTCTATCGGTGGAGGTCGCCAGGAGAACTCAATACGCTGAGTGTGTGTGTGTGTGTGTGTGTGTGTGTGTGTGTGTGTGAGTGAGAGAGCGAGAGAGAGCGAGGGAGTGTGGGTGAGTGTTCAGTCCGCTGTGGATGGGGATCAGCAGAGAGAAGCGAGGCGCCCACCCGACACAACTCACTCTCCGCACCGCGCGCTGCAAAATGGCGGCCGCTTCTTCCATGCAGCCGCCCACAGCGCCCGTCGAAAAGTGCCCGAGTTCCCCCGTGCCGGACTCGGACAGCCCCGAGAGCCGACCGGAGGAGGACGGGGCTTCTGAGGACACCATCCTCCGGGACATGACCGAGCTGGAGCCGGAGGAAATTGAAAGGAGGCTGGAGAAAACTCTGCGAGAACTGAGCAACAGGAGAAAGATTGTCATCAAGAACCTGCCGCAGGACGCGACTAACCAGGTACAGCAGCGTCCGACAGCAGCGCGCACTGCTTTACTGGGGGCCCTAGTGGCTTCACACTGTCACAGTATGGATGAACGCTCTGTGGACACCAAGGGAGACGACATGTCCAGTCTGTACCAACAGGAAAGTTTTAGGGCGTATTCTTCTGCCTGAAAAGTTGTTATTATTATTATTATTATTATTATTATTATTATTATTATTATTATTATTACTAGCTGATTCCCCAGAGGCTTCAATCACTGAGTTCAATGGGGGGGGGATAAAATGCAGTATTTCTAAAATAAGTTTAATTACCAATTTTATTTTTTCAGCAAATAGTGGCCATACGTCATTTCCGTTTCAAACGCGAAAAGAATTTTATATATTTTGATCAAACTTTTCTTAAATAATGACTTACCAAATAGGTGTTTACTTCTATTCAACATCAGTAAAATAACTCTCACACAAATAATACCAATCCATAAAGACGAGATAAAAATGGAGTCCACAAACGAAGTGATTAGTAAAAATATAAGCGCTAGTGACGCTGTTTCCGGTCATACACACGTATAATACGTTCTGTGGTCATACGTCATTTCCGTTTCAAACACGAAAAGAATTTTATACATATAGATTATTATTATTATTATTATTATTATTATTATTATTATTATTATTATTAACAACAATATTATAATGATAGTAGTAGTAGTAGTAGAATTTATTTTATTTTTTTGTTATTATTATTACTATTATTATTATTATTATTTACATTTTTCTTTAATGACTTGCACTTGGCAGTATTTTCTTCTCTACTTGGATATTAATAGAGACCTTTTATCCCTGGTTAATGAAACAAAAGTACCTCTGATTCAGAATAGTCAATTTATAAACCACTGAGACATTAATCAGGCAAATAATATAAATTATAAAACCATCTAAAAGTAGCACACCCACAGAAATCATTAAATATTACGACTCGTGAATGCGCAGCTTAAGCTGTGTCCTAATTCACTTAACAGAGGATAACCAAGTTGGATAGGGGGTGGCACAAAATGTCACTGCCACGGTCATCAGCATTAAGGTTAATCGAGAAAGAGAGATACTGAAAAAGGCTATAACCTTGAGTAAATCTTTATTGTCTGAAACTTTATTTCAATACAAACACCAAAGAAATACTGTGCTCCACTGAGCATGTAAACATCACCTGGAGGTCTCTCATAGTGACTTTAGAGCCAGTAAACATCTAAGTTACTTTCTGATCATTTAAGGTGCTTTTTGTTCATGGTTAGTAATGAAGGGGGGAAAAAAGAGTACAGTCCTGTGTTTTAAAATTTCACACATACTGGTTGTCTCAGGTTCAGCATACTGCTGTACTAAGTTGTCAACTCTTTTAAGGGGAAAGCAACTAAAGCATGCTCCAAGTGTCGCTAGGTGAGGTCACGGACTAATTTACATCCTAGTTATTCCTCAATATCAGTGGTGTATCAAATTGCAGATAAGTGTACATGAAGAAGGAAGATGTTCACTTAGAATATAATAGAGTTTTAGAGAATAGAAAATAATGCGTTAGTTACATTTTTAAATAATTTTCATCGAATAGAAGGAAGTCATCTTGGGTCATAGCACTATAAACAAAACTTTTCTGCATTTACAGGATCCTGGCTCAACTTTCTATCAAGAACACAGACAAAAAAGAAGCAGTGACCTAAGTAGGCGTGAAGGAAAATGCTCACTAGCTTTTAGTACTTATAAAATCTCCAAAAAGATCTTAAATGAAGAGCAAAGAGGCGAGAGGGTGGGAGAGACAGTGGTAAACAGTGATTGGGTATGAGGGGAAACATGGATGTCAGTGATTGGTCACAAGTACTACACAGTCAGGCATTATACACTGATGGAGAGTTGAGAGAAATTCCTTTCTAAACTCGTATAACAGCGGCTGTGAGGAGAACTGGAGCGAATTCAAGAAAGTCACTATCGTGCTGAAAAAGTAATTGGATTTGTTCCTAGGCTTTTTTTTTAAATTAAAGTTGCTAATGGGGTCTAAAATTCGCTACATCTAGCGACAAAGTCTGAGTTGGCATCACCGTACCTGGAAATAATGTGTTAATTCTGGCTCCTACCTACCTAATCCAAACGGCATGTACTTTTATAATAATTACAACAATAACAATAAATATTATTATTATTATTATTATTATTATTATTATTATTATTTAATACCTAAAGATATGTAGCTAATTTGAATAAGCTGTCTGTCGGTCTGTTCTGTCTTATGTGATGTCTGTGTAAGCAAGCACCAGTTCCACCCACAAATCTATTTCAGATGTTATATTCAAGCATGTCCTGAAGTGCTTTGTTCCTCTTGTACCACAGCAATTAGCCAGCGATTGCAATTTTTCATTGAACAATCAATGAACTGGATGGCTTACTTTTTAAAAACCACTTATAGCTAAGGTTAATGCTCTGGAACATCCTCAAAAACTGGCCAGGTCCTGGAATCACGTTCATTATAGCAGCAATAAACAAACGTTCCCTCACCAGCCTCTCTTTTTTCCTCTCTTGAGATTAATAATAAAAAAAAATCACCTTCTTTTAATAATAAACAAGAAGGTGCTACTTGTAGTCCTGAAGTCTTTCTTGTGATGGAAAATGTATGGTCCTGACACTGCAGACTCCTTTCATAAATGTCCTCAGAAAGCTTTACAAAATTAAAGATTTTTTATTTTTTTTTTGTTGTATATAATTATAGAGCATCCACCGTACCATCACAAGTCCCTGTGAACAAGAATGCATTCGAATGAGGGCATTAATACTGTACAGCCAGTGTGTGATTTCTCTGAGGTGATGTTACAGAAAACTAATCTCCACCCTTCAACCAGCCAGACTTGCAAATTCAACAGCTTTGTGGCATAAATGCATTTGGTCAATAAAATAATTGATTTTAGTTCATTTTATTTGATTTTAGCAAAGAATTAGCTGTGATTTGATTCACCCTGAACACTTGGACACATTCTTTGTGTCAGTGGACCTGCTGGCCTTCTTGAGCAGAGAGTAGTATTTTTACTGCTGTCATCTCACTGAACTGTCTCCGGTTCCAGACAGTTCACAGTCTCTTTTAGTTAAAAAAAAAAAAAAAAAAAAAAACACCCATAAAAAATACACAGTAGTGTTGGTTATGCGAGTCCAAGCGGATTGTGTGAGGTCTCTTAGACCCATGCTCTCTATAATCAGTAGTAAAGGGGGGCTTTATTAGATGCCATGATTGAATTGAGATTGAGAATAATGCCAGGCTGAAGCTCCTGTATGGATATAAAAGCTGTTGTTGTAAACCCATGGCCAATTCGCAGCAGCTCTTGAGTAACACTGCTTAGAACCAGTTAGGAATCAGATGTACTGATCTACGAACCTGAGGTGAGCGGGTTACACTGCGATGACTTATCAGAGAGGACACATGTCAGGCAATGGAGCAGGCTGTTATCTGTCTTTCCCTCTTCCTGTCAACCCCACCCACCCCCACCGGATGTCCACTTTCTTGGAGCCTTATACAGTCGAGTGCAAATGTTTGCGTACAAATAGGTCAAGTATGTTAAGTTTTACATTACAATTGTGTGCATTTTAAGATATTAATCGTGGGGGGGAAATAGATTTTTTTTTTTTTTCGGGATTTTTCATATAAATGTTGTCTAATAACCTAAAATCCTCCTCTTTATAACTGCCTTCTACATCCGCACAGCTTTTGATCCTCTCAGTTGTAGTATTCACCCCCAAGAGTATCAGAAATTCTTTTAAGCGATTGTTGAAAAATATTTTAACGTTCTTACTGAAATATCTGTTATGTAAGAATTGCGTAAGCTGTAACACACACTGCATTCTTCTTTCTTCACGTCAGGGCTGGAGACTAAATAAAATTCTGTTCCTTTAATCGTACGTTTGGGATGCTTCTCTTGTTTTATTGTAATTAAATGCATAGTGGGGTTAAAAACTTTATCTGGCCTGCTCTCTTTTTATGTAACCTTCCCGTCAGTTGGTGCGTGCATGTGTAATTTACCCATATTTATTGATTTTTTTTATTATTTTTTTTGCATGAATATGTCCTCATATCCAGTGTGCCTTGCTATGGAAATAAAATCATCAGCATGGGTATCTTGAGTGATCTTACATCATCCAAAAGGAATGGGAGTTAAGAGGAGGATGATTTTTTTTTTCATCATTATGCTTTAGAAAGAGGAACTTCTAAACACATCACCTTCACAGACTCTTCTTTAGCTTATCTGTCTTCATTTAGCTCATGCTGATTCTGAAATTGTCACTGTTGTGAAGTTTGTGAGCTATAGGCAGTAAGGGGTTGTGAAACAGCATGGCAGCAACAGAAAGCATCACTCTTTCTTTTTTGTCTCGGCGCTGAAGAGACTGCCGTGTTTCTTTGACTCTCTTGCTGATACCGAGCTTCACAAGGTTTTTATTTCATCTCTGAGATGATAAATCTTTATATCTGGGAGCAACAAGATCATTATTTACTGGCTGCGCGAACCAGTGTGCTCAAGCATGTGACTCAGAAACACACAGCAGCTCAGCCATGGTGCTTTAAAGTGTTACATGAAAGTGCGCAAAGTAAAAAGCACTAAATGATCTACACAGCTTGTCAGTGATTGTTATTGAAGCAAGGTCTAGCTGAGAATTCCCGTAATGCGCTACAAGTGTAAATCAGTTCAACAGGGCAGTGACTGCAAGCAACAAGCTCAGTTAGAACTGTAACATTTGAAAGCTTTGAAACATTTGAAAGTCATCAAATAAAAATTCTCGTCCGCCAGAGTGTCTCCAAGAGGAAAATAAGTGCATAATGGCTTATAATTCAAAACCGTCGTCGTCATTGCCGTTTAGCCGTTTGCAGAAATAGTGGTGGTGATAAAAAAAAAACAAAAAAACAAAAAAAAAAGGGGGGGGGCCCTCAGGTACTAAGGTGGATATGAACGGATTGATTTGTGAGTCATTCATGTGCGCAGTTAGGCAAGAAAAGTGGTATTCCAGAGAATTCTGTAATTTCATGGGGGAAAAAACCCTTTTGTATCCAAGTCTTGCTCCTGAGTGTGTGTAAATTTACATGCAAGAAGACTAATGTAAACCACGGCTGATATAATTTGTGATAAGTTGCTGATCCTTTATATACAGATATACATTACCGTCATTTGGCAGACGCCCTTATCCAGAGTGACTTACATTTTTTATCTCATTTATCCAACTGAGCAGTTGAGGTTAAGGGCCTTGCTCAAAGGCCCATCAGAGGCGGCTTGGCAGTGCTTCGATTTGATCTCCCGACCTTCCAATCACTAGTCCAGTGTCTTAACCCCCTGAGCTGCCCCCTGCTAATGTATACAGAGGTAGCTCAGTGTTTAAGACAAAATCCAAGCACTGCCAATCCGCCTCTGATGGGCCCTTGAGCAAGGCCCTTAACCCCAACTGCTCAGTTGGATAAATGAGATAGATAGATATAAGTTGCTCTGGATAAGGGCGTCTGCCTAATAATGCTAATGTAATGTAACGTAAAGATATCAACCTTTTCAGGAGCGCTTAAGCTAACTGGCATGCACAAGAGTCCGAATAACTTTCCCTTCTACCTCTGACAGACTCTTTTATTCTTTTGCCATTCACTTGTCCTTTCAACTGTGTTTGCCTTTTAATGGAGTTTTGTAAGTGTCATTAAATGCAAATATACAGGTGACTTACATTCAGTAAGTCCAACTCGAGTTGGAAGAAGAATCAACATTTCCAAAACTCAAATTCTTCTCAGTTTGGTTTACTTGAACATTTGCACACATCTGTACTTAAAATTGAAGAAAGAGAGACCCATTGTTTGGAGAACTAGAAAAAATACACAAGTAAAATCGCTATCCCTTGTATTATAGTTATCCCATCTAATGTAGCCTCCTGACCGACTGTGTAGTATCGTCGTCACCATTTATTGGGAAAAAAAATTAAGTAGAGACATAGTATTCTAAAATCAAATCGATGCAAGGTGGGCTTTAACACCTTTTAGTATTATTAGGAACGTTTTCCTCCCGAGCAACAATATTAGTGCTGCAACACTTCCTGAGACAGACATTAAGAACTAATGCTCTGTGCGATGCTAATGTTGCATTAGGGAAATATCAGATGTACTCTAACTATAGACAGAAGGGCACCAAACGTCTTTGTCAGTGAAGTCACTGCAGGGCATCTTCACCTCTCTTTGTTAAATCCTGCTTTTATAAATGACATTGACGTTCACACAGTGCTGAGACTACACATGACCGTGGGTTCTTTTGAAGGTTTCTGAAGCGGATACAGTAGATATATTAAATTCCTTCAGCTTTGTTGTGCTGAACCGAAGATGGAAATAACCCTGGTGTTGAAACAGATACAGGAGTGACTATATGACATTGTGTTTGTGTTTTTTAGATAAGGTCTGCATCTGCACCAAGCCTGGCTTCTGTAGTGTTTCGTCTTTCAGAAACAGAATGAAACCAATAAATGTCATATTTGCAGGATGTAAAGGTTCAAAAGTAGGGAAAAAAAGGTGTCCTGACTACAGTTGAATATTATGACATATTTGAAAAACATCTTTTAAAATTCAGTAAATTACTGTTACTGAAAATTGAACGTTAAAGAAATCTGTATGTGACCAAGTGTTTTTGAATCAAAAGTAATCAAAGAGGTTAACAGTGCAGTGTGCAGAATGTCACATACAGTCGATCCTCTCATCTACGGACACCGCTTTAATGGATATCGGATGCAACGGACAAAATCCGCTGGTCTGAATACATAATCCACTAGCCAGAATGTCCGGTACGAAAGTTTAAAAATCCCGGGTGTTGCGAACCGAGTCCAGTAGTTCAGCAGTTGTCCGCTAGGTGGCTCTGGCGTGCGTGCTACTAGTTACTTACAAGCGTCGGTTGTGCTGTGGAGCTATACTATTTTTTCGTGATTATTTGATGGTTCTCACCTCAATGTTTTCTCCATGTATGTACCTATTTATGTTGGTCGTTACACTGCTTATCATGTGTCCAGTACTTGGGGAGCACTTTTATAGACCTTGGTGGTGTTTTTCCTTGGATTTCCAGTACTTTATCCCCCCACACTAAAACACTTCACATCATCGGACTATTCAAGTCAATGGACAACCTCTCCCCCAATTAGTCCGTTAATGCGAGAATCGACTGTACTTGAATTTTTTTCATGTTCCTTTTTTTGGTCCAAGGTTCGAATATTATTCAAGCAATGTCTTGAGTTTAACTAGGACTATTTTAGGAGTTTGCAAAAGGCGCTGAGATACTTGAAGACACCATCATGAGAAATTATATTTTTTCCTAATATTTACTTTTGCTGAGGCTTTGCAACCAAAGCACCATGAAATAGTGAAGCTGTGTAAAGAAACAATTCGATAATGACATAATTTGCATATTTGTCATTGGGGGAGGGAGTGGGTTCATCGTTGCAAAATTTATTTGAGATGAATTTTTAAATCAGTTGCTTGTTGCAGTGAATATCAATGGAGTTATTAAAGAACTAACACCTTCGTGTACCCACAAAATGCAGAGATGTGTAGTGTGATGTTAATTTAGCACAATATGAACATTGTATTGTCTTAGCAGCAGCCTGAGTGGAGTTATCACACGCAGGCATGGTTGTGGAATTGGTGAGTGTTTAGAATGTCATGTACAAAGGGAGGAGTGTTAGTGAAATGCTGAAGCTTGCGTCCCAGGTTGAGGCTTTCCTGGAAAGAAACTGCAAGTACAATCTGGCTGTGCAGGAGTGTGTGTGTGTGTGTGTGTGTGTGTGTGTGTATACAAGCCAGAGGCAAGGGTATTTAACTCGCAAAGTACACCTTGCTTCTTCCAGATGTTGAAATTATTGCAGCATGATTGTACTTGAGTAGTTTATTCTTACAGTAAACACACACACACACACACACGGCTGAGCAGAATCCTCCTGACATTTTAATCCATACCCATCATGCCTCAGTGTCTCCCAGCCAGGCTCTCTGCCCATTTAAGGGCCATTACAGTTGTGCGTAAAGCAGCTGGGCTGGGATGATGCTGCAGCTTTATCCTGATGTTGGAGTCTCTGTGGCTCTGATTACACATGAAGCGAGACGACTGCTTTCTCTCCGGGAGCTCAGGGAAAGTGAATTACTGAACGCTGGGCTCCATTTACCTGAGCCTCAGATAGAATGGGAGAAAATGAAATTTATGCACTGTGAGTTAGGAGTTAAAGGAACACTCCAGTGTGGTGGTGGGTTTTTTTTAAGCTGACTATTATATCTCTAGCACTTCACATTTGAGATTACCAAGGACAAACGTATTTCATGTACTGAGGAAAAACCTGGAAGACTGAAACCCTCTGGAATTGCGTTAGTACATGTTTTAGACAGGTGACTCTAAAGGTGTTACAATGAGAGAGACATGAGAGAAAGTCTTAAAAAATGTCATTTTATGCAGCTTTCCACCACTGCAGAACATCCGTGTGAGTAAATAGAATGTATATGCACAAACATAGAGAAACTTGCTGCATTGGAAAATCATTATCACCACTTTTTTCTACTGAAGAAGCACTCCCATCTCTGAATCATACAAGCTTCATGTACACATAGACTTGACCACTGAATGCATGAAGGATTTGCTCTAAGGCTGCATTCAAATTGCATCGTAAGTGAGAACATTAACAGGATAGAATTGATATTTTGTCCATCTTTTGTCGGCAACAAGCTAGCCGGGCACACTGTGATGAGTGATGTACAGTATATTTACCCCCTCATGAGGAGATAAACAGCAATCTGCATAGTCCGTGGTATAGATTTACTGAGTGAATGTATGTTGATTAATCTGAAGCAAACTCATTTAAAGATAAGTGCTACTTTGTTTAACTGAGCAGCCATGTCGATTTGAGGTCACCTCTTGAACTCATGGTTCAGGAAACCACCCTGAGTGGGACTTCTGTGTTGATGGGGGTGTTTTTTTTTTTTTTTTGTCTTTCCTAGACCAAAGGTTCTGGGATCGGACCTGCCAGCTGATATGCATTGCTGACTTGCATGTTCTCCCCATGCCAATCTGGGTTTCCTCCAGGTGCTCTTGTTTGCTCCCATACTGCCATTCGAAATTAGCCATATGTATGAATGTGAGTGTGAATGATTTTTTGTCTCTGTGTAAGCCCTGCAATAGATTGTTGACCCCGGGTGTTGTGCACCCTTTGACCAAAGCCAGCTGTGATTGGCTCCAGCTTCCCAGCTACCTGTAACGGAGTGGTGAAAAGTGGTAAAGATATGGCTAGATGGATGGATGGGTCTTCACTAAGGCTTTTATCCTGGTCAGGTTCATGACAGATCTGGAGCCTATTACAGGACTCCTGGGCACAAGACAGGAATATAGTCTGGATGAGACTAAAATTATTGTTATAATAGTGATAATCACACGCACTACCACTAGATGAGATTCATGAAGCTTTAGTTAAAAAATGCTTATTCCTCTAAGGATTCTGTTTTGTGTAATATTACACCTAGCCCAATCACACTAACTCAGACCCAGGATTTATTCTTGGCTCATTGGAGAGGAAGTCATCATGACATGTTTGATTTATGACACAAACTGTTGGTCTGTTAGCCAAATTTATGTCTTTTTTTTTTTTTTTTTCGCAAACCGGTCGGGCCACGAATTTCACCATGGAGAAAGTTCAGGTAAAACTGTGCAGAGATATAAACAGAGATGGCTTTAGCCACCGCCTTTTTGCCTTGATACCTGGGAGAATTTTGTTTGCACATATAATTTAAAAGCTTAAAAGCACTATTTTTGGGGGGTTGTAGGAGTGATCTGAGCATGTCTTGTCTTGATGTCTGGATGCATTGTAGTACATTTAATCTGGAGAGAAGCATGAATAGGTGTGTGTATATAAGAGATAAATTTGGAAAGCAAACTGGATGCAGTTAAATCTTTTATGAAGGGTTGGAGAGAGTTGCACTGGTCATGTCGATAGCACCAGCTCTGTAATATGAGGCCAGTGAGGTGAAAGTGGTGAGAAAGGTACATCAGGGAGAAAGTTATCTTTTGTCTGCACAGAGAAGTCTACAGAGTGTAATGACAAATCTAGACAGAACCCGAAGGCAAACTTCCAGATAGTGGAACGTGCCTGATTGCGACATGACCGTCTTGACAGCTGATATAAAGCATCCAAGGAGTGTTTGGGCAGCAGAATTATAGCCGGCAGCCCGATATTTGCGCTAGTCACTCTCGGCCTGCTGGAAAGCACAGACATCTCTGTTTTACCTCTCATACAAAAACACACAGTGGCTGTGACAGCAGCATTTGCTGTATGTCCTTAAAAGGTAGCAGGAAGAGATCTGTGTGTGACTGATAAAGACCTGTAGCACACAATGGATCCTGTTGGATGGACTTCGGTTTACTCTGATTTACATAATTTACATATCTACAGCACTGAATATCACTTCTCCTTTAAGGCACTGCGTTGGTAATGATAGAGACTAGAAAGGGGGGGAGAAGAAGGGAAGAGCATTCTGAAGAGCAAACACTTGGAACACACTGGTAATTAAAGTGAGACGTCTCACTGCTTTAGGTTTTAATTGTGTGTTAAAAGCATGCTGGAGGTTAAGTAAAGATCTTTCACATGTTTGCCAACCTTGTGCAGGAAACACATCTCATCACCCTCTCTCTCACACACACCTGCACTGAAGACGAAGCTTCAGCTGCCAAGTTGTCAGTCACAGTGTACTTCACTTTATTGCAATTTCCTTTTTTTTTTTTTAAAGCATCAGCCAGCAAAAACATGAAGTTTGAAAATTTAATCCATTTTCAAAAGGTATTTCATGGCTTTTAGGCTAAGAATTTATGGCTTGTTTAGCTTCCTAATTTATACTATACCTCTGTCAATTCCCTCTAAACTGAAACTCAACCACAACAAAGCTCTTAAATCTTTACCCAAGAAAAATCTGTGCGTTTAATCTGTTAACTTGCAAACTTGCAGGCGACCCGGTACCGGGACACAGCAGTAATGCCCCTTTGTTTCTTAGGCTCCGCCCCTTTCATCGTGCGGTAATATAGTAATGTTATATGTCCCCTGAAAGCTGAGA
>JAQMCW010000035.1:5995579-6008472 GCA_030068335.1 Chrysichthys cranchii
GGGGGTATAATGTTTTGATGGGGGGGGGGTTGGACAAAGGCAGCAAAATTTTGCGATGGAAGAGAGCGGCACGGCCCGGTACCAAAAGACCCACAGACCGGTAACGGTCCGCAGCCCGGTGGTTGGGGACCCCTGCTCTAAACTACTACTACTACTACTACATTTAAAGTGCATCAGTTTGACTGAAATAAAAAAAAAAATCCTTATTCAAACTATAAACATTTTTTGACTGACTTGAACCATTTGATTCTGAAAAATAAAATTACGCCTCGACACATTTCCTCGTCTTAGCTTTCGGGAGACTTTCGTTTGTCTCATTATCTCCGTTTCTCTCGGCCTTTTTTTTTTTAATCATTGTTAATTTATTTTCCATTTTTCTTGAGGGTTTGTTTACTGCACTTCACATCTCCTGCTCTGTGCTGTGTGTGTGTGCATGCTCGTTGCAAAAAAAAACCTGCCACCTACTGTAGTGGATGTGCAATTACACTTTATTCTAGTACGGCAAAAAAAAAAAAACATGCTCCCCGGGGTCACACGCGCCCTCCTGGCATCGCACCGCACCCCCCTGCCCCACTATTTGAGAAGGACTGGGCTAGGGTGCGTTTCGACTTGCACCAAAATTCGGGTTACATCACTGTTGTAGGAACGGAACTGTGTCGTAACCCGAGGACCCCCTTGTATATTGCAGTTTTACTGGGTATATTTCATGTATGTAATAAATTTGGTAAAAAATAACCGGCCCTGCACTCTCTTACATGCTATTACAGTATGCCCAATATCCCTGAAGGTTTCAATTAATCAAAATTAATCAATATAATAATATTAATATAATTACAGCTAATCTAACACATTTGAATTTCCAGGAAAACATTAACATGCTCTAGGAGATTATCCTCAATAATAAATGCAGTAGTCCAGTAGTCCAAGCTGTCAAAATATACCTCAACTCAATCTTTAGCTAAAGTAGGTAGCATACTATAATTGCTGTTTAATCCTATAAATCTGTAAACTGATTGCACCCTTCAGTCATTTTATCCAGTTGTACTAAGATGTTCGCTGTTTTCAATAATGAACTGTTAACCCGGTGCCCTGGTAAAATAATAACAATAGTAATAATAATAACTGTCCAAATACTTTTATCAATCTTTTAATAAGCTCTTTTAATATGATTTATTAGGTGCCGCTGGTCTATACAAGAGTAAGGGTTACGGTTAGGGTTAGGGTTAGGACTAGAGTTAGACTGACAGCATGTGTTGGCATAACTGGAGTGAAATCGCAGGTCTCAGTGCAAGCCAAATTGCACTCTGTTCACGGTGTAAATTATTTAATTATTATAATCCACATATTAAAGGTTTGCTGGCCACACATGTTTCTGACATTGTTACAATCAGACTGGGTAAGGTAAAGCAAGTTATAACAATCCTAGAGACATCAAGTACCAGTACAACATAAATAAGACTCATTGCTTGCACAGCTCCTATATAGAAAAAAACAATGCATGTGGGAATTCTGATGTAGCAGAGAAATTATCTCTCTGAAATATTAATATTTATACATTTGGGGTCCAAAGGTATGTTCTCAAGTATTGCATATTCTCTTTTAGATATTTTTTTTCCTTTTTTTTCTTTTCGCGTTTGAAACGGAAATGACGTATGACCACTGTTGAAAAATAAAATTGGTAATTAACAAACTTATTTTATAAATACTGCATTTTATTTTTTTCCCTTGCACTCAGTGAGCGAAGCCAGTGGATAATCAGCTTGTTCATCAATAAAAGGCCCTTGTATAAACATTATACCCAGGTGTTTTATGCGTATAAAAGGTTGAGAACAATCTCAGCTCTCGCTATAATAAAGCCCCATTTGACCTAGATCACTGAACTGTGTATGGAGACAATTTGGCTGGAAATCTAAAAAGTTGAAATACGACTTTCTACATTATTTTCTAAAATTTTCTATAATCGCTGCAGCAACTTCAGCACCTGAAAACTTTTGTGTGCTGCTTTTTACGCAAGTCTCTCATTGGTGTCACCAACGTCAACTGAACTTCACTACACTGAACTGAACTTATTCTTCACCTCATAATTCCATATGTAAGTCATGTACACTCTTGCAATCAGGTGGAGCCAAAAGGGTAAACCTTACAGACTCAGGCATTGTTTGAACCATATTTATGCGCTGTATTATAGCAAGGATATTAACAGAAGCACGCAGGGACATTCAATTTTACACGAGGGCGAGTTCGTCAGCCCCCAACTGTTAATAAACAGATATTCAGTTAATCCCAGAGGAGGGTAAAGCAAAGGTCATCTTTAATGAGGTGTAATCATGTATTACTTTTTTTTTTTTTCAATACTTCAGCCTGTAACCCTGCTCAGGCAGTATCCACTGAAACTTCTGTTGAAATAAAAAGTTTGTGAACGACATGTAGTATAAGATTCGTAGCGTGTTTTTTTCCCCTGAAGATTACTGGAACTGTATTCTCGCTCTTCGGTTGCCTGCTTTTGCTCATGAGAGTAAGTAAGAGATAGAGAGTGCCTTTGAGTCTTCGAACCCGATGTATGCATCAAACTTGCACACCACAATGCACAGTGCTGCTCTCTGGACCAAAATATCTCCAGGCATGACTTAGATTTTTTCAGTCACTTCATACAGACAGCGAATATTCCATACCCAAACCATGATTTCATCCCTCATATGTGCACATGGCATCAAATGACTGTTTGGTCCATTACTTTTCCATATCATCATACCGTTAGAAGAGCTTACCAAAAGACAGGACTGTCCAGGTCATCCTTCACTGTGTAGTAGCCCTCGTTGTCTTTAATGCTTTTAGTCAGGCCAAAGTCTCCAATCTTCACCGTGCTCTCGTTCTCCACCAGGACGTTCCGAGCTGCCAGGTCTCGGTGGATGTAATTCCGAGATCCCAGATAATCCATACCCTGAAATAGACAGAGCAAACTCAAATAAAGAAAAAGGCTAAGATGTCAGAGCTACACTGGAAAATGCTTTAAGGCAGTGAAAAGTATGTCAATCTAGTAGATTTGACTGGCAGTATACACTACTATACTATACTACATACTAACTACACTGTACTACTACAGTAATCCCACGTTGTATTGCGGTTCACATTTCGCATGCCCGGCTATTCACAGATTTATATTTAGAATATACCGAAATGTTTTTTTGCGGATTTCCCCAGTATTATAAAATGTAAATACTAATTAAAATGGAGTAAAATATTAATAATCTATAAAATACAGTACAGTGTATCTCATATTTACACAAGAGACAAAGAACACAGCGTTGTTTACAAAAACGGGGATACTGAAATAAAAAATATGGCTGGAGGAAGGGGTCTGGCCAACCGGAATGCCCTATTCATTTAACCTTGGTTGTGATTGACTGCTGGCTACGATGCATACAGTTGGGGAGAAGCAACCAGCATTCGCCAAATAGTAGTACGCTATAAATGTCATGTTTCAACAAGTTCTACAGAAAATTCACCTCGCTATATGCTTACAAATGTTTTCTTTATGTGTTTAATCGTGTCTAGAAAGTGTTTAAAGATTGTGGGGGGCTTAAACTATTTTTAAAAACGAATTTAGGGGTGGCATCCATGTATCGCGGATTTTCGTTCTGGAGCATAACCCCCATGAAAGACGGGGCTTTACTGTATAACGTGACCTCATTTATATCACAATTTCTTTGCATTCCAAATATGAGAAATGTGCTCAATTAAAAGCGGACTGCCGGTGGATTCCACCGTGACCGCTGCACCAAAGGATTTTACTCCAATTGTGATTTTCAGCTGAAAAGGTTAGAACTTGCAAACGTACTACATACTGTCATGTGCCCTGAAGAAACAGTAACATCAGTTTAACGTTAATTCCCACAGCGGAGGTGGCAATCTAGACGGTTATACAGCTCTCGGGTGTAAGGGGTATGGAGTAGCGGAGTACCTGGCAGATTTGGACAGCGTAGCTGAGCAGGGTCTTCAGATTGGTTTGTAGTTTGTTTCTGGGCAAGTATTCCTTCAGACTGCCTGCTGGTAAATACTCCATAATGAGTTTGATGGACCTGCCACCTAAAACAAAGTGCAGGCATAAAGAAAGTCTTCATACACTGGTTTATGCTTTTATACAAAGGATCTTTAGTTTAACAATAAAATATATCCTGGCAAAATAAGTGTGTTGGCTTGGATTTAGTACCTTCCTCCTGGCAGATGCCTTTGTATTTGACAATGTTCTCATGGTAGAGCTCTCTCAGGATGCCAATTTCACACCACAGGTTGCCGCTTTGCTCTTCTCGGCTCTCTGGTTTCAGGGACTTTACTGCCACTAGCTCTCCTGTCCGATCCCCGCGCGGATCGTATCGGCACAGCTCCACCTTTCCGAAATGGCCCTGTCTCGCACACGCACATACACTCAATCGTCAAAATGACTTCATTCCACCTGGCACAAATGTCTGTGTAATCATGGACAAACAACAGAGTTCCACCATTAGAGCTACAGATGGGACATTACCTCTCCCAGGTCTCTGATCTTCTTGAGGAATCTCTTCTCAAACACTGTGGGGTCGACCTCTAGGGTGGGTACAGGCTTAATAGAGGGATCTACAGACAAGACACACAGAACACAGATTTATCCAGTGACCAAGAAAATGCCAAACTATTTTCCATGATAAATTTTTAACAACAGTTGTGATCAAGCTTAGCACACTTTAAGCATCTTCTCAGGCAGCTTCATTAAAATTGCCTACTAGCTTTCTCACCGCTTCTATATGAAAACGACTCACGGAAACAGTTTAATTTTAATCAACAGCTACGTGTTAAAATACATTGTGACTCAGAAATGAATGCATACATGAGAATTAGCATCATTGTTTACATTTACAAACTTCAGACTGGGAGTGACTGGTACAGAAAATCTCGTTTCACTGAATGGGAATTTAGCACTGCTACTCAGTTGCGCAGGGCTCATTTCAAACCACAAGGGGTCAGTGTTTTAAACAAAACTGTGGCACAATGAGAAACTTCTGAGTCATTAACAGGAATTTCCACTTGCTGCTTGCTTTACTGTATGGCCTTCAACAAATTTACAGGAATAAATGTTTATCTCTGTTCTGGGAGTAATGATTAAAATCATAATGTTAACCAATAGGGTTAGCTCAGAAATTATTTTAGCTCCTTGGTTCCATTTCGAATGTATTTATTTTGGATAGCTGTTGCATGATTTCTCTCATCTTCCCATGCCAAAAAATTCCTAAGGACCTTAATGTCACTTTATATGTACAACCTATTGAAACAAAATGTCATAGACGCCCGTGTAAACAGAGTCCCTAAACACTCAGGTTAAAATAATAAAGTTAAATGAAAAATGTTAGCAAGCTTCAGTCATGTTTTGTTAAAATAACAGTAACACGCGCCTTTGTTAACAAATGTATTATCAGTAAGGATATTATTCCTTAGACTAAGTTTTCCTCAAGTAATAGATTACTCTCATTTTCAGTGGTGCTAATCTAATAAAGCACAATGAAGGGTGCCAATAACTATGGCATATTATTGGATTCAATTCTGCCCCACAGTACAAGGAATCTACTAATTAACCTTCTTTGTCATTACAGTAGCCTAATAACGTTTAAATAATCTGGATCAACTGGTAGAAAATATTTTACGTACACACCTCAAACAGAACATAGCAAACTGAAGCCAATCCCAACGACGCATCTTTTTTGATCACACAAGGCAAGTAATCTGTATTATTTACATTTCTTCGATTTAAATTAGTTAAACAGAAGCACATTCCTTTTTTTCTAATTATTTCGGGAAAAAAATAAATCAATAAATAAGGAAGGATTTCACACTCAAGATTTAAGAATAGGGTTAGAGTTGAGGCATACAAATGCTTTTCTACAACCAACATGATTTAAGTCTTTTTAAAAACACAAGCAATGAGACTGAACACTTGGCCAAAGTCCAGGGTTGAAAAATTCGTTCTTGGCATATATGCAACACAGTTCTTCAATATTTGGCATGTTTAAGAGCAGCACCATATTTAGCTTAAGAATTGAGCGGGTCTTACTCTGTTTTTCCACCATGTCAATGTCTCGGACGATGGCCCTAAAGAAGGGTCTTTGATGAGGGTCATAGGTCATGCAGTGGGTCATGAGATTGGCAAGCTCCTCACAGTCCGGTGTGGCCAAGTGACACTGAGCTGCATAAAACCTCTCCTTCTGCTCAGAGTGAGACACAAAATACAAAGCCACTGGAAAACTGGAAAAGGGCTACACATTGAAAAACTTTTCAATAGCCTGTGTTTACTCCTGAGTACATATGTACCTGTGGGTGTGTGTGTGTTTACCTCAGTGAGTTTCTTGTCTTTCAGAGGAATTTCTCCGTTATAGCATATCTCCCATAGAGTTGTGCCGAAACCCCATTTATCTGCTGCTACACTCAGGTTAGCCGTATCCTGCACGCACTCAGGAGCGATCCACGGAATCCGGTCCACACACTCTGAACAAGCACAGGCATGCAGGGTTTGCTATATAAACATTTTGTTACAAATTGCATTTACTGGCACTCTGGACATTGGCATCTCCTTGGAAAATAAGTGTAACAAATGTTGGAAATGGAAGATTGGCAATGAAAAAAAAATCTCTATTGTAGGCACTGAAGCTGTAACTAGCAATAATAATGCTGGCTTAACCTGCTTTGTAAATGTACTAATGCCTTAATCATTGCTTTCTAACCTATCACTTATGTGTCAGGGGGTTAAGACATTGGACTACTGATTGGAAGGTTGCGAGTTCAAATCCAAGCACCGCCAAGCTGCCACTATTGGGCCCTTGAGCAAGGTCCTTATCCTCAAATGCTCAGCTGTATAAATGAGACAAAAATGTAAATTGCTCTGGATAAGGCCGTCTGCCAAATGACTGTAATGTAATATATTATTTGTGACCCATGCTGGCAAAATGAGTCAGAATGAGGAAATTTTTAAAAGTGAGTTATTGTTACTTCCACATTGTCCATCTTAAGACCTTCAAAATGAGGCACGGTTTGTTGAAATCGGACAAAAAATGGCCGCCTAGCAACTAGCCACTTTCTTTTATGTCTAATGGGGTTTGGAGACTCGCTTTCCATTGGTCCATAAAAGCGTCATCAGGAATTCCATGTGCATTATCAGAAAGTAGAGGAACTACACTTCACAATGATACCAAACATGTGTAGGGGGATTCCCCCGTCTTGCCGCGAGCACGCGATGAAAAACACGGATTTATCATGGAATATTATGGCAAAGGACTAATTAATGAAGACATACGAATGAACATAATGAACAAAACCTTAAAATAAATGTAATTTGGGATGTTTTCTTGCTGTTGTATCATGGGGATCAATAAATGAGGGCTTCATGGACTCATTTTTCAGAAAATCTCATTTTGACCGAAACCATGTTTTGCCTCTTAGCTCGTAATTAGCCTCATTTTGCCAGCACGGGTCACATATACACAAAGTGTAGGTATACTTTATATTATAGCATACATATCATTCCACCTTTTTTTCTTCTTCTTTTTTTAATTTTTTTTTTTTTTTATAAAATCACCATTATAACGATAATTAAGTTAGGTCAGGAAGTTTTATATAAAATCCCATGGCTGCTAAAATTAGCGCTTTCTCCACTTTGGACCTTGCTGCAATACGCCGAGCTGGCCCTTCTGAGGTAAATACAAACTGGCTGATGATGCAAACTTAGATTTCAAAGTTCACCAAAGGAAATAAATACTGCAGACAAAATTGAAACTCAGTGCGAAAATTCAGTAGAAGAGAAACTGTAATACTGGAACAGTACCTGTAGCGTAGAAAGTGTGCTATACGTTTTATTTTTGTTTGGACCAAAAGAAAGGCACTGCATTTTGAGCTTTCATAAGCTATCCTGCCCCCCCTCCCCCACCCACCCACACACACACACCCTCTCTCTCTCTCTCTGTCACAAACACACAAAACCTGTCTTTCCTCCAAGAGCGCGGCTCAGCAGGAGCATTCTGGGCCACTGTGGTTTAGTACCGAGCGGCTGGATGAGGGCCAGCAGAATTCCTGTCAGTTACACCAGTCTGTTCACTCACATTCCACAGCTGCAGTACACACTTTCATCTTACATGCTACAGAAAGCACGCCATATTAAACTGCAGCGTGTGTCTGCTGTAAACAGATCATGTTTACGGCTTGCTAATGTGAGATATGTACAGCAGTAAATGTATTTAACAGGACGCACCTGATCTGTAGCCCTTGAGGTATACAGTGGCTTGCAAAAGTATTTGGCCCCCTTGAACTTTTCCACATTTTGTCACATTACAGCCACAAACATGAATCTATTTTACTGGAATTCCATGTGAAAGACCAATACAAAGTGGTGTACACGTGAGAAGTGGAACGAAAATCATACATGATTCTAGTTCAACTGGAAAGAAATATCATACTTCTCACAATGACAGCTACACGGCTGTCAAGTGAAATCACTTTCATAACAGAAACAGTCCTCAGCTAATCCTCAGTGTCCAAAATACCACGTCTGATTATACATGTAGATTATACGCGGACCGGCGGCTAGCGAATGTATCCAGAAAATGTCGCGTTACTACACGCATTTCTTTCCTTCATTTTTGTGCCTGTACTCCTGTTCTTAACTGATATAAAAGCAGGTCTGCGCTTTACACTGAGGCGCTTAAAAATATGAATATTAACGGACAAGAACTTTCAACCCTACCATTGTTTAAATGCCAGAATTTTTCTTCTTTAAAACAATTAGAAATAAGGAAGTATTTTCTCTGTGTATTAATGACTGGAGCTCTGTAGGTATAGGGTTAACGCGTTCAATATCTCATTTGTGCCACTCAGATAACAAAACTATGCATCACAAGTCTTACTTGCTGTTTTAATGGACGATGAGTAAGCGTTTCATATTTCACTACCAGCAATCAGCCCTGGAATCCAATGTAGCCAGTTTAACAAGACCTATGTTTTCGATGTTTTAAATCATGTATGCAATGCTGCACACTAATAATTTGTCTGTCATATGAGGCATGGTGAGGCTCTTACCCTCTCGTGTTAGCACAGTGATGGGGATGCCAGGGTCACTAAGCTTGATGAAGGGACCGCCATCACCGTCCAGTCCGTCTCGAGCCAAAAGAATGTTCTTAGCACAAACGTACCCGTGCACAAGCTTCTTATCCTCCTGCAGGAGACACAAACACAAATCTTCAATTCACTAAGCCATAGCAACAAACATGAAGCTAACAAAAAATCCTGACCAAAGTGGACTTTATAACAGGCATTATAATTTATAACAGCTTTTGTACAGAAGCCAGAATTGTAGCCATAGGAAACCATGCATTTCAAATAGTTTTCACAAAGGTGGGTCATTTTTTTTTAAAGACAAGCCTGTGATTTCTAAAAGATTTGTTTTTCTGTGTTCCAACACAGTATAAAAGATATACATTACATGAAAACATGACACACAAAGGGTAAGATGTACTTTTCTTTCATTTCAGGGCAACTTTTTTTTTCTGTAGCATGATATATTTCCAAGACAAACATCACAGCCTTTAAGCTGGACATGGCACTAAATAATGATGTTATATAATGACATTATGTAATGAATCAGGAAATTTGAAATCTTCAGTAACTGCTTTATCCTTTTCAGGGTCATGGTGGATCCGGAGCCTATTCCGGAAACACTGGGCGTGAGACCATTACAGGGCACCATGTGTGAGCGCACACGTTCATGCTCTCACACACACACGTACGCCTTCATCCCTAGGGGCAATTTGGAGTCGCCACTGGTACGTTTTTTTGGGAGATGGGAGGAAACCTCATGAGCTCAGGATTGAAACAATGAGCTGAGACAGCGACTCTACCTGCTGCACCACCGTGCCAGTCAAGGCATTAAATTACTTGTTTTGTTTTGTTTTTTTCCTGCCCAAGCAAGCTGACTTGGTGACCGGACAAACGACTACAGAATTTTGATAGAAGGTTATGGAAAAAACAAGACAAATTGAAATTGTTTAAAAAGTGATTCATTTCAAAAGTAAAATGTGTAACACAAAGAGGGGCAATAAGTAAGGGAAAATCTTCAGATTTTATGTCAGTTAAAGCACCAAAAAAGGAGTAAAAAAACAAAACAAAACCACCCACTACTGCTGCACCAGGATTAAGGTTAAGAAGATTAAGAAGTTTTGATGAAAATAAAAAAAAATTGTGAAAATATTTGAATTGTAGATAAGACTGCCTACACATGGACTGGACACAATCATCTTACAATGCACCCATCATTAGTGTCTGACAAACCACATATATTACAAGTACAGTAATCCTTCATCTTTCACAGGGGGCACGTTCCAAAACTTCCCACGAAAGACGAAAATCCACAATACATGGACGCCAGAATGTTTAAGCCATAGATAATCCTCCCACACTCTTTAAACACTTTCTAGACACCACTAAACATAAAGAAAACATTTGCGAGCGTATAGCGAGGTGAATTTTCTGTAGAACTTGTTGAAACATCACATTTATAGCGAGTACTGTAATGTGCTGTATAGTATACTAGTGTAGCCTGTACGTATATTTTACGTACTGTATGTATGTATGTATGTATGTAGTACACTAGCCTAGCCTTTTTCTATACCGTATAATACTGTAATTAACACCCACTTGCTACAGACTGGATTTCAGAACCACTACAGTCGTCATAAACAACAGATGGTACTGTACCAACATAAGCAACTCAATCAAGAAACAAGAATAAATTACCTTATTTCAAATAAAAATCCATAAAATCAATTCACTCTAGGTTTTACAGATAGTGGGGGGACTACTGTAGTAAAGAGGGTGCTGTTAAATGTTAAAACGCTGTTAAAACCTGATTTACTAAGAAAACTACAATTTCCTTGTGAAAAAGATACATTCGCAAAAATACTTAAAATGCATCTCGGTAAGATCAAGATCAGAAATCCACTATAATGTCAGGAAATGTAATGATTTCTAAAGACAAACTGAAAGCCCTGATCTCATGTTTATCACCTACAATCATTTTAACCAACAGGCCTAGGCATCTCACGGTTTCACAAATAGATAAATAATCTATTTACTTAATATTATATTCTGGAGTTGAGCGGTGTCTCCTTGCGTGCTTTCTCCCAAAATTAATCGAAAGGTGAACACTATTCCCACAATATCAACCACCAGCATATGGTTGTACTTGTTTGAAAGCATTATACATGTTTGTATTTTATAAGACAATTCGGCATGTGTTTACCAGATAACTGAGGGCGCTTGCCAGCTGTTTGGCCACCTGGAACTTCCATGAAGTGTTAAGAGGAACAGTCTCTCGGCGCATGAACAGATCAAGAGGACCATACTGCACAAACTCCTCCACCATAATATCTAGAGGAAGACAGAGAGACAGAATAAGCCTCATAAAGTCTGTTAGGCTAAAATAATAATAATACAGGAACAAACACAATACTTCCATTCCTCTCTTACACGCACACGCACACATACGCGCACACACACACACACACATGCACAAACAAACAATTCTTTTGTCTCTGGGCTGCTTGTGTTTTTCAGGAAGAACAGCTTCAGTGCAGGTCACTCAGTTCATTAGCCAATAAAAACACATTTGACTGCATAAAAAAGTTAACACTTTATGCAATGTGATACCCCAAAAGAAAGAAAAAAGTAAACGAGCAGACACAATGAAGTATAACTAAACTATAAACTATGAAGTGTAATATAAAAAAAAATCCCAAGAGCAAAATTAAATAAAAAATATGTGCACCTCCCCTCACGCACAAGCACACACACCCACAATTATGTGCGTCACTTACTCTCCTGGTGACGCACACACACTCCATAGAGCAAGGCGATGTGTTTGTGCGAGACCTGTCGCATCATGCTGGCTGTCTCAAAGAAGGCCTAGAGAACAGAGGGTGAGGGGTCCTTTTAATAACATGGGATAGAGAGACCGGATGAGAAAGATGACCAGAGAGCGAGAGGAGGTTCTTCCTCACCAGAGATATATCCCTGTGTCCGGAGCCGAGCACTTTCAGCACCACCTTCACCTCCTGTGATGCACAGTTGTTCCCCAAATCGTCCTCATCCTCACTTGTCATCTTCAGCACACCTGCATAGATGTTAGTCCTGGTTCCCAAACCCAAGTGCTCTCCCTGAAAGCCAGAACAACAAAATCAGCCTTTGAGATCCCTGCAGAGGCCAATCAACGTAGTCACAAAGCAAACGTAAAGATGTGTATCAGGATAGACAAAGGCTACATTAACTCGCTAACCCAGGCAGGTAAATGTTCCACTGTGTCCTGCGTAGTCCCACATGAGTAAGCTAAAATGTGGCCGCTGAAACAGTGTAATGTATGGCTTGCTAGTTAGCTAGTTAATGCATTACTACAGAATGAGTGACATGAACAAATGCATAATTATTATCCCTTCTTAAGTTTCTAATGTGGAAAAAGTCATTTGTGAACGTTTCCGCCATGAGGCTCTGAGCTGTGATGTTCCCATCTCGTGTCAAAGATATTCGTTGAGTATAACTTGCAACTTTATTCTCTGTTTGTAGTTTTGCCATGGCCTTTTTTTTGTTTGCACACTACTTTGCATATTGCACACGTGTACACTACCCGCTTATATTTAGGAATACAGTGAAACCTTGGAACGCGAGCATAATTCGTCCCAGAGACATGCTTGTAATCCAAAGCACTCGTATATCAAAGTGGATTTCCCCAAAAGAAATAATGGAAACTCAGACAATTCATTTCACAACCCACAAATATTTATATAAAAATGATTAATACAAAATATAAAGTAAAAATACATAAAACTGTC
>JAQMCW010000035.1:6092814-6102850 GCA_030068335.1 Chrysichthys cranchii
GTGTGTGTGTGTGTGTGTGTGTGTGTGTGTGTGTGTGTGTGTGTATATATATATATATATATATATACACACACACATACACATACATACTGTATATATACATTCCTTTACTGATGGGATTTTGTGAAAAATAGTGTGTTTATTCAGGCAACTTTCTGGACAAACATGTGTTTCTAGAAGACAAAAGGAAATCCCTCAAAGTATCATGATGACAAGCAGAGAGGTTTTTTTCAATGTTTTATTGATAGTACTGAAAATATGATCATTTTCATTTTATTAGGGAATCTTCATGTCACAATTTTGCTGTTGTCAGTTAATCAGAGCAAGTCAGAAAACCAAAACAGTGTAGTTGTTTAAGCATGGCAACCAATAAAAATAGGGAGGAGAGGCTTACCATGTCTTCAAGTTATTAAAATAGTACAAAACTGTATTCTAATAAATGAAATGGGACTGTTAGACTTTAGCTTCTGCTCCTGCTATTGTAATCAATTTCCTATGTAAATGTGTACGCGCTTGGGACAACTTTTGAAACAATCATATTTATTTACCATATTATCTAGGGGTGATACACAAGTATCGCAATATGTTTTGCAATACTGTATCGAGACTTGAAAACATCGATTTTGAATTAATAGTTAAGAATTAATAGATGGTGGTTCAATTTGTGTGGTGTGTGTAAACCCCCAACCACAAGATGGCAGTGTTATAATCTAATTTCAGCCATTTGATTCTTGATGGGCTCAAGGAACATGTGAGACATGTAGCATATGCACACACTGTCAACATTAGCATTAGCAAACCTTACTGACTAGTAATTCTACCACTGATGGCTGAATCCAAATGAGTTAGAGCCACGTCTTTACTACTGTAGGCAAATGTTAATTCCTTTGTGCAGATTGCACAAAACATAGTGCTATGATGCAAGTAAAAAGTACACTTTTTACTCAGATTTTATGTATATGGTGATGTGTATTTTGTACTATGACAGTTTTCCTAAAATTTCATTAAAAAATTGCAGTATCTCACCTATTTATTTACAATATCAGAATATCACAATATATAGAATCGTAACCAGTGCATCGCGATACAGATCGCATTAGGAGAACTTTGCCTATACATAGCCCTACTATCATCCAGACCTACTAGTTCATATTAAGCAGACAGATAAACGCAAGAGCAAGGGTTTTTTTTTTAATGTTTTTTTAAACCAGTGTAGCAGACACAGCACAGGGCTTAGAAAGAAACTTGTGGAAAAAAATACATGAGGCAGGATGGTGAAGAGTAAATCAATAAATGTGCAGTAGGCAGCAGTTAGGGTTGCCGACCGTCCCGAATTACGCGGGTTGTACCGGAAAATGGGTGATATTGATGTGTCCCATCCGGGACAGCTCCAGTCCCGCATTCCAGTCACAGCCTTGTCGGCCAATAATAGATTACTATCAGCATGACTAGTGTGTGGTGTGTTTTCGTGTCTGCACTGGCCACTTGTGGTGAGCGGTGACAAAAATATAGAGTTTGTGGTCAAAATGAGCGGTAAACCAGCTAAGAAAAACCAAAGCCGCCCCCCCCCGCTCGGACCATTTTAACGCCCCCCGCCCCCGGGCTCAGAGACCATCCCGCATTTGGGGTTGAAAAAGTTGGCAACCCTAGCAACAGTGCACCACTAATCCAGACAACCGCAAAATTCTTGGCTTCATTACAGACACAATACTGTTGCCCGAAACTTCACAAAGTAATACAAGTCGAGCTTTTTTAAAGGGAATATTGTGATTGGAAACAGGGGAGTTTCTTTAGTAATCAGTGGACATAGGCACTTGAAAGGAGGTCATGTAATATGGTTATGGGAAATGTAGTCTGAAACATATTTAGCCTATTTGTGACCCGTGCTGGCAAAATGAGTCGGAATGCGCACAGGCTCATTATGAGCTAAGAGGCAAAACATGGTTTCGGTTGAAATGAGATTTTCTCAAAAAATGAATCCATAAAGCACTCATTTATTGATCCCCATGATAAAACAGTAAGAAAACATCCCAAACTACTTTTATTTTAAGGTTTTGTTCATGATGTTCATTCGTATGTCTTCATTAATTAGTCCTTTGTCGTAATATTCCATGATAAATCCGTGTTTTTCACCACGCACTCGCGGCGAGATGGGGGAATCCCCCTACACATGTTTGGTATCGTTGTGAAGCGTAGTTCCTCTACTTTCTGATAACACACATGGAATTCCCATTGATGCTTTTATGGACCAATGGAAAGCGAGTTTCCAAACCGCATTAGACGTGAACAAAAGTGGCTAGTTGCTAGGCGGTCATTTTTGTCCGATTTCAACAAACCATGCCTCATTTTGATGGTCTTTAGATGGACAATGTGGAAGTAACAATAACTCACTTTTGAAACTTTCCTCATTCCGACTCATTTTGCCAGCAGGGGTCACATATTTCCATTAACACATGCTTTCATGATAAGATAACCCCTAAAGCTGGGTGAAACACATTGTATGACTGAGAGAATGTATGGTTTAGTAAAAGATTTATTTCTTACAGGAACTTGTATAAACCATATTTTTAGTCTGAATTTGTCATAATAGGTGTGTCTCTGTGTGTCTCAGGATGGCAAGGGTCCTTCTGGTGTCCTGGTCTGTGCCATGTTCTGCTTCTGCCACCTTTTCACTAACCCAGTACCTGCCATGCAACTGCTCAGCGCCAAAAGACCGGGATCAGGCCTGTGGCCCTCACACAGGAGGTAGGAATAGTTCAAAACCAGGAAGCAGACGTCAGATTGCGTTTTGTGGTTTTAAAAAATTCAGATGAAATAGAGGATAGAAATCAAGCACAAGTTAACATAATATATCCTAAAATATATTTAGCATTAAAATAATAAAAAATGGCCAAGAAGCTAATATAAATAACTTAGGAAGTCTTCTTTATCATTACCTGCTTTAAAAAAATGAATTTATATGGAAACCCCCTCATGTCATCCCAATAGCTGGTATCATGACTGTGGTGGTTTTCTCTTCCTGACCTTTCCACTCCAACATCAGATATTCTTTTCATTATCTACAATCACCAAATTTAGCTGAGCTGTTTCCACAAAAGGTCACATGGCTGTTTAATGTGCTATTAAATAACTTACAAAATAAACTGGCAATGTTTTTACCCATTGACTTTTTTTTTATCTTTGGCTAATGCCTGATAATCAGAGCTAGCTTGCAAAATAGCAAGCTAGCTAGCGTCGATATGAACGGGAGAACCACTGAAGCTTGTATCACCCGAAAATAAGCTGGCTAGCATAGCACATTACAACTGTCATGTAGTCAATGTATGTATTAAATCTTTTCCCATTATAAAGATAAATCCCTGAGCAGCTCATGGATAGGACTTTTGCTAGTTAAGTACTAGCTTACATAAGTCGTAGTTGTTTTTTTACAGGAAAAAAATCACAAATGTTGGACTTTTAATTAGAGATGTAGCATATTCTCCGCATTTATTACAGGTAGTCATCAAGTTACGATGGAGATGTGTTCCGCCACACCCATCGTAAGTCGAAAATATTGCATGTTGAACCACTTAGCATAGCTTAGCCTAGTTTAGCCTAGCCTATCCAGGAGTCTTTTCCTGTAGAAGGCCACACACACTCACTGAAGACTTTATTTAAATCACATTTCTGTCAAAAGAGAGAGTTTGTCAGAGAGGTCCGCACCTGGTGGAGGCAGCAGCACTGTGTCTCTGAGCTCCGTCCAGCCGTGACACCCCGCTACACAAATACAGAGCTCCGGCTACAGACAACCGCCGCTGAAGCTGTTCCATTAATAATCACAAAAAACATGGTAATGCACTGTACAGTACACCGATACACAAGTTAACTCCGTGGGTTGCGGGAGAGAGTGAGGCATCGCGCGAGGCAAGTGATCCGGGCATCGTCCACGTACTTCCGGGTGTCGTCTGAACGTCCATGTACATCATACGCTGTTACGATGCCTGCCCATGAATTTTAAATATTTTCTAAATATTTTACAATTTTTAGCGTATCATGATCGTCGTTGTAACTTTGAAAAATCGTAAGTCGGGCCATCGTAACTCCGGGAGCACCTGTAAAGTGTTTGTGGCTAATAGGTGTCTGATTAGCACGGCTAATAATTGCTGAATTGGACCATGATAAGTTTATAAGGAATTTTTTTTTGTTTCCAAAAGCACAGACAGAACACTTTTTTAAAAAAGAAATTTTCTGCTATTTTGACTATAATCAGAATCAGCACTCCAACTAGTTCAGGGATTGCTTTTTCTACATTGTTTATTTGTTTATTGTTGACCTGACACTAAAGTGATTGACTGATAGATCCTTGAGTGTTTTTTTTTTGTGTGTGTGTGTGTGTGTGTGTGTGTGTGCGCGTGTGTGTGTGGTCAGGTACGTAGGCTACGTGTGTAGCATGGTTTCAGAGAAGCCCACATTGCCCCATTCCAAACCGCTGATAATCAAAGCTGTCACCATGAATCCTATACCTTGCTTCAACAAACAGCGCAGTGGCTGTCGACCTTTTTGCGACGTCCTGATTGGCGAGACAAAGATCTTCTCTACAGCACAGGAGTACGAGAGGATGAGGTATGCAAGCAAAAAACACTGCCTCCATGCAAAACCTTTTTCCACATAAGGTGTAGATCAGAGGTCTCCAACGTGTTGCTCGCGTAAGGCTGAGCAAATACTTAATTTTAAACAGAGTTCACAGTTATCCCGCCCCCTGCTGACATAAAATGATTATTTGCCAATCAGGTATACCATTATGCTGTTGTCTAATTCAGTGTTTTTCAACCGGTGTGCCATGGCACACTAGTGTACCGTGAGAGGTCGTCTGGTGTGCCGCGTGAAAATCCCCGGCAAGAAAAACATCCCAAACTACTTTTATTTTAATTCGTCTGATTTAGATATGTTCATTTGTATGTCTTCATTAATTATTCCTTTGTCGTAATAGTCCATGATAAATCCGTGTTTTTCATCACTCGCTCGTGGCGAGATGGGGGAATCCCCCTACCCATGTTTGGTATGGTTGTGAAGCGTAGTTCCTCTACTTCACATGGAGTTCCCAATGACACTTTTATGAACCAATGGAAAGGGCGACTTCAGTTGGATGTAACTTGGTCATTTTTTTGTCCGATATCAATAAACCATGCCGCATTTTGAAGGTCTTTATACAAACAATGCGGAAGTAACAATAACTCACTTTTGAAAATTTCCTCATTCCGACTCATTATGCCAGCATGGGTGACATTTATTTCTGATTACAGCAATAGAAACAGTCTAAAACAGGAAACGTTTACTTTACAACCAAACGATTTAACAGTGCTCTGTTAAAACCCCCAAATTATGTCTGTGGCTGCATTAAAATATATCCTGTAACATTTAGAGCATTCAGTATTACATGACTAATAATAATCCTGATGTTCTCTTCTATCCAGGGAGTACAGGGTGCACGAGGGAAAGGTGGTCTTCAACCTGGGAGTGAGCGTCCAAGGCGACGTCGTGATCACAGCCTACCACATGCGCTCCCATGCACTCCAAGCCAAGGTGAGGACAGGACATCAAAGAAGGATTCAGTTTTGGCCTGTGGTTTTAGGTGGAAATATTGTACAACAGACACATTGGCTAGTTCAGTTTTCAAGGCAACTATTCACTAATCAACACCTTCTGACCAAACCGAATCAAGAATTCAGCACTGCTGTGGTATAAACTGTATTAATGTTAGTACCTTAATGAAACCAATCTTCTGGTCATTCCAGTATGTTTGATTAAATGCTTGTTTTATTGCAGGTGACCAACACACAGATATTCCAGATTCAGTTCCACACAGGCTTCATTGCCCCCGGCACAACAGTCTTAAAGTTTATGAAGTAAGTTTGAACAGTTGCTGTCTGATTTCATCGAAGACACACCGACGAAGCTAAAATGCTTCTCAATCTGTGCTTGTGTCGCACATGCACCATGTAATTTTCCACGTTTACATGACACCTTCATCTCAAGTGACTTACATTTAATGCAAAACACCAGCCTGAGTGTGTATGATCTGTGTCCTATGCTGAGAATGGATATGCTGAGACCCTGAACCCCTCTGAACCACCACTCTTGTAATCTTGAATGCTTCGCTGTGGTGTTATCTAAAGCATACTTCCTACTTTAACTATGCTTGATCTAAAAATACTCACACATGGGTGTTCAGGTCAGAGCTGGATGCGTGCGACTCTCCAGACAAGTATCCTCAGCTGTTCCAAGTGCTGCTAGAGATTGAGGTGGAGAACACCGAGAAGCAGAAAGATCTCACGCCTCCCTGGGAACAGTTCCCCACCAAAGACCTGAGCCCAAACGTGCTGTTCTCCTGCCACCAGGAACACAAGGATGCTCTGGCTGTTACAGGTAACATACAGTAACACAACTGGAACTACATGGCTTTAACGTACTGTACAGTCATTAAAATATATGAACACTCAGAAGCACAAGTCTGTCTCTAGCAGAGTATTCAGGCTCTTAAACAATCCTTAAGCCCTAGAAATCTCTGGAGATCAAACCCCCATTTTAGAGCATTCTAGTTATTTCTTAAGCTGAAATTTTCCAGCTTATTGTGGACGTGTTGTTTAGATCCAGCACAGGCCCAAGGGACCCTGGGGGGCCGTGTGGGCCCGAATGAGGAGAGCGAGCCCTCAGATGATGACATGCTCTCGCTCTCCAGCCAGCAGAGCAGCGGCAGCGGCGAGAAGGCCAAAGGGGCCAGTAAAGCTGAGGCTCAGCCTCCTGCTCCCCCTCTGCCCGCTGAGGATGTTGATCTCCTGGGCCTGGATGGAGGTGACATTCATCATCCTCCAACTTCCCCACAGCCTGCTACTACAACTAACACCACCACTGACTTGCTGGGAGATCTGTTTGGAGCTTCAGCCTCTCAGTTATCCAGTGGACCCACGTCAGCCCAGTCCACCCCTAAAAGGACGGCCTCCTCGTCCTCGCCTTGCCCCTCACCTAGACAGACAGACAGTAAGCACACTTTCGGGAGCTTTTTGTACTCTCCGGGTAGCTGTTTACTGGAGTTTGATCTTTATAGTAAGTAAAAGGCAACAGAAATCTACAGAACTTAGTTTAAGGGAATACGATGGTCATAATTTGTACCTACAGATAATCAATAATCGATTAACCCAGACATGTTTGCATCTCACCCAAAATATTGTCTGTAAACTTGGGTTTTGTAATGCCACACAGACATTGGACCTCATTTAGCAGCCATTTAGTGAAACGGTCTATACATTTTTCTGAAAGCCAAACCAAACAAAAAATTTCCACAAGTTGGTGTAATTTTCCTAATTTTGATTGTTATCAACCTCTCGCAAATCACCAGCTGTATTCAAAGGATGACTGATTTAGTTAATGATACCCACAAAATCCCATAAAAGGTAAAGTTCAGAGAGAGTTGGAAACAACAAAATGGCCAGATGTAGAGGCATCCATTTTGGACAATCAGGACCAGTTGATGATTATGTAGCTTTTATGGTGAGTTTCATTTCTGTCAGTTAGCTTTAACCTTCTAGCTCCAGGACTAAAGAAGCAAACACTGGACACCAAGAATATTTTGGTTTGGTGACTACATTTGGGATAACCAGGTCACTTTGATTCATCAAAAATCTCATTCTCTGTCATCAGAGTATGAATAGGAATAGGATGTAGGCTTTGGTAAGCTGCTTTATTGTCTGTTGTTAAAATGAATGAATCTTACACCAGCAGGGTTGTTCAGATGCATGAACATTTGAAAATAAACATCCTGCTAATACCTGATTCTGAACTTGATATGACATGACTTTTTGCAGGTTTTGACCCGTTTGGGTCAGCTCCTTCTGCCGCAAAGCCTCAAGACTTTATGGGGGCCTTCCTGGGACCAGGTAATGTGGGGCAGCCAGAGCCCTTCCTGCATGCCGCACGCTCTCCGTCTCCCACTATGCAGCACACGAGCTTGGGTAAGGCATGCGCCTGTGCCAGTGAGTGTATCAGCAGTGCGTGTGTGTTGGGCAGCTTGTTCCCACCACATGCGTACTGATTGTAGCTCAGGCTTGTGGCTGAACTGCAGTGGTATGGTCAACAAAGTAGAAGTGTTAGGGCCTGTATCCAACAAATGCATTTTTTTTTCCCCTGGCAGCGCTGGGTTTCTTTACAAATCCTACAAAGTTCAGTGATGACAGAGCTCAGCGTCCTCTCTGTGCAATTATTTATCTTTTATCCCGCAGTGCTCAGGATACTTTCAGTTGAAAATAGTTCAACTTTTGGAACACTGCCAAGCTTATCAATGTCATTTCTCTCTCACCAACCAATCAGAAGCATTGGTCAGGCGGGACTTATGATAGTAACACTATCAACAATGGCAGAGGAGAAACTGACCCTGATTGTTGCTGACACTCCAGTTATTAACACTGAGTTGGAATAACGCTACAAAATATACAGTTACATAAAAGTATCTGGTGGACACAGGCCCTTACTAGTCCTGCTGCTGCTAGACCTGGCTGCTTTTTGACTTGTCCTGGATGAGTTGATGTTCATGTGATGGGCAGTACATGATTCCTTGAAGGTTACTCCATGCACTTCAGACCAGTTGAACAAAATGGTCTCTTACCGTTAGTTTGACATGATGTAAAGAAAATTTTGTCTCCCATCTTCCAGGGTTTGTACAACTTGCACAGTCCGCTCCAAAAGTATAGGAACAGCGACACAATTTTTCATGGTTTTGCCTCTGTACACCGCTACAATAGCTGCAATTCCTTAACAGTTAACGCGGTGTTTTTTTTTTTTAACCCCTTTGAATTAATGCTGAAAGTCTATATTTCAGTCTCTTCTTAATGGCTGCTTATCAAATCCACTGAGGCAGCGTATGGAGGCAAATTTGTGGTGTTGTTCCAGTACTTTTGGAGGGGCTGTGTATTAACTTTATAATTCAGTGGCATCCTAAGGTTTACTTGGTAATCAATTTCTTTGATCCGCATGTTGGTATATTTTCACTTGATATTTGTACTGGTTTCCAGTATCTTGCATTACCCACAATGCTGTTTGGCTAACATGATAGTAGTGCCAAAGCCCTTATTTCATCTCTACCCAAACAGGGTACTGCAGCAGCACTTTACTCCTTTAGTCTGTCCTGATTTATGTTCAAACTTTCTGTCCAGACCTTATGGTCACAGTTTTCCTGTAATAGATTTAATAGTCATTTTTAAAATATCTGCACGTTTACTTAACAGCCGTCAGGTTAAACGGAAACCCAGCTCAAAGCAAACTGCCAGGGACCATTTTGTTACCTCAGTATAAAACGTCTGGAGCCGAATGAAATCTAACCTGTGTCAATCCCTGCCAGGCCGCAGCTCTCCTGTGCCCCCCACTACACCCACAGTAAACATCCAGCAGCAAAGCACTATGGGAGCAGGATGGGACTGGAACAAAACAGCTCCCCCTGGCAAGTGAAATTCAACACCACAAACACCAGAGCAGGACATCTGCTGGAGACTTTATGAAGTACACCATGATATAAGCTTTTATACATCACCCGCTTCAACATTTTGAGTTACATTTTGACAAAGTCTAAGCTGGTAGATAAGATGCCATTTGCTAACTAGCAAACTAGCATGCTAGTTAACTTGGATTATGGGTTTTGCTAGCCCTTTATTCATTCTTTGCCTAAGGTTAGCTAGTTGTGTTAACAAATGTGGCCAGCCACTAGTCAGCCACTAATCCTAGGTATCTACCAATGGAGAGAGATAGGGTTCGAGAGCCTTAGCAAAACTACTTAGCTGACTAATTGTTAATGACTTTAGCTAATGTTTCTCAGTCATGGCTATGCTTTTGTGAACCACTGTTGAAGCTAAACTGTTTTTAAGTGGGGCTAACACTTTATATCATTTACGCACTTTATATTTTCAGACAGTAGATAATCATTTATTACAATAATTAATTTCACACACACACACACACACACACACACACACACACACACACACACACACACACACACACACACACACTC
>JAQMCW010000035.1:6119746-6131452 GCA_030068335.1 Chrysichthys cranchii
CACACACACACACACACACACACACACACACACACACACACACACACACACACACACACACACACACAAACAAAAAAGAGCATTTCCTAACATTAGCTTAATCCAAGATCATCATGTTTAAAACACTGACTAAATACCAAGAGTTGTTGGTTTGAGCGTGGTATAATTGTTACTCATTTTGTCCACACTGTGGACCAACTGACAGAACGAAACGGCAACGGCAGGACTGCAGAAATCCTTAGGGTTCAGTGACCATGAGATCAGAGGATAGATGAGAGAGAGATAAGGAGAGAGAGAGAGAGTTTTCTGGAGTACATAATGCATAGCGTAGCAGCTCAGTGTTGTGTTCAAGGGCAGGCACACTGGTTATAAAATCCACCTGTTCTCTGCAGATGCATTTGGGCTCATTACTGGGCTCATTATCCCTATCGGTCAGATAGGTTGGACTTTACGGGCACCTTTTAGGGTAATTCTATGCATCATTTGTTCTCATGTCAAGTTACAAATAACCTTCATCCTGTTTATTCAGTAACACAGAGCCCAGTAATATGCACAGGCAGTGAGTACGGCCAGTAATCACGAAAAGCACATCTGCTCCATCAAATAAATATGGATGTATTTATGCAGAGAGGGCTGTTGGTCGTTCATTGGGAACATTAGTTAAAATCAACAAATTTACATACGTCATACCTCAAAAGTAAATAGACACCCCTCCTTACGTTTTATCTATGCGAACACTACCTGGTGCTTCACGCTTCTTAATACAGTATATTATTATTATTTTTCACTTCAGATGACAGTATTTTAATTGTTTGTAGCAACTAGCCATGCGGCGAACACCAGAAGCAAAAGAGTTGATTGAGTGATTTTCAAAGAGGGCGTATTGTGGGTCAGTCTGAGGGTGGACTTAACCAGCGTAGGATTGTACAAAACCTTGGGATTCCTCTTGAACGGTCATCAGAGTGATTGTACAATTCAAAAGCAAAGGAAAGGAATCAACAGGATCCCGCTCAGGTCGACCTCTGACAGGTGTCTTCAGACTGTTGTTAAAAAAATCCCCGTTGTAAGGCCTCTGATGTTGCAGACTTCTGTGAGAGATCTCCATCAACTTGACTACTATGGCAGAGCAGCTAGAAGGTAGTATCTGGGAAAAAAATGATTAATAACATGATGGTGTCTGTTTACTTTTGAGATGTCTGTATCTATTTATTCTGTCCACACTGCCCAGGGTATACCCGGCCTCTCACGCGAAGTCAGCTGAGATTGGCTCCAGTGCCCTCCTGCGACTCTGAATAGGATAAAGCGGCTTGGAAATGGATGGATGGATATATATATATATATATTCTTTTTCTTTGTTTTTTCTTCGAGGTTGTTTTATTGTCACTCTATGTACTTGTGTACTCCTGCACAGGACATGAGTAGTTTAATGTGGATCAAACGATCAAAATGATGTAAAATATATAATATGGCCTTCATAATCAGATAGTCATAGATGGATCAGAGTCCTGTTAAACACCTATGGGATATTTTGGAGTGTCGTGATAGACTCTGCACCACCAACGTCCCAAACGTTGCATCTTATGGAAAAATAATGTTCAGTCCAACAGTATGGTTCCAGACGGTTGTAGAATACGTGTAGCTGTTCTGTATCTATACGGTCCCACTGATCCCTACTGATTCCACTGTTTAAACATCCCTGCAGGTTGTCATTCAGTTTGAGGATGTGGATATGAACTGAAATGGTAGTTTCTCTCCGTATAATGTTTTCCTCTATCCTCAAATTCAAATTTTGTTTTTTTTCTTCAGATTAAAGAAGCTCATGTGGAAGGATGTCCCAAATCCCAACAACTGCTCTTGGGCCAAGGGGATGGATTTCAAAAAGGTCCGATTTTAAATGTATTGTTAATGATAAATAATTTGTTCACAAGGGTGGCACGGTGGCTGAGTGGTTAGCACTGTCGCATCACAGTGAGAAGATCCTGGGTTCGGGCCCCGGGTTCGGCACAGGTGCCTTTCTGTGTGGAGTTTGCATGTTCTCCCCGTGTTTGCGTGGGTTTCCTCCCACAGTCCAAAGGCATACACAGAGGGGATTAGGCTAATTGGCGACTCTAAATTGCTCGTAGGTGTGAATGTGAGTGTGTATGGTTGTCTGTCTCTGTGTGTTGCCCTGCGGTGGATTGGTGACCTACCCAGGGCGTACCCCGCCTCTTACCTGATGTCAGCTGGGATTGGCACCAACTTCCCCCCGCAACCCTGAACAGGATTAAGCAGCAGAAGATGAATAAAGACGAAAGTTTGTTCACAAAAACGTTCCTGTTGACAGGGGACACACCGTTGATGTACAGTTACTGGCCAAATGAAAAGAGTACCTGTGTTTTGTCTACGCAAGGATCATTAATTGGAGGGTTGAGGGTTGAGCACACACTACTCAGGTTTAAGATAGAGAAAGACTCTGAATGCTTATATTTCTTTATTTGAGCGCCATCATTTTCAGCCCAGTTCATAATACTTAACTCAAAACTGAAACAGCAGTAATTCGGATTTACGGAAGTGCTTTATGTTCTTTCTGCTGATGAAGGAGAATAGAAATCCAGCTTAAAGGTATGCTCCTAACTGTACAGTGTTTATTAACCCTTCAATGACCAGGTGACTCTTTTCAAATTTGGCTTTGCTACACGTCTTTGTTTAGTTACTCATGAAGTAAATGGACCAAACCGGGTTCTAGCTGACAACTGAAGTCAACACGTTCAGTGCATTTCGCAAAAATCGTTCACAGATTCCTTGAGGTCGCTGATTGGACCGTTTAGAAAGTCACGTTTTAAGCGGCGCACCAGTGCGGCGTACTGTCTCTTAACTGCTTATGTTATTGATTACATTAACTGATTTCTTCAATGTCCATGGGGTTTAGATTGCACACTCTGAAAATTCTATTTGTGAAAATATTTGTATAGCAAAAAACAAAATTAAAAGACAAAACTATGTGAACAGAAATCAATTAGAGGGAAAGTAAAAGCATGATCTGGCAGTCCAAAAAAAAAGCCCTTTAATTTAACATGAATTACTTAATGATGAAGATTTGTTCTCTATCTATTTGTAGTGGGAGGGTAGCCTATTTGGTCATCAGGAAGGCCTTACTGCTTGTCCACTTCTGCCAACATCTGAAAACGTTTGTGAGGTGGAGATCGTTGAGAAACTTTTTGTTCTGGAAGAAGACCAAGAAGAAAAGGCTCTCCTTCACCATTCAGTCGATACAGAAGGCCAAAGCAACAATATCTCATCCATGGAAGGATCACTGGATCCTCTTTCTCTCCAAACGTCCGCTGGGGCTGCAACCCCTGAAACGTCAGGCCAGTCGTCTGTGATATACTCCACCGTCCTGGTGTTTGATCAGCCCGTCCTCCAGAGGAAGCAGCAGGAGAGTCTGAGCAGCTCCAGCGACGAGGGGAACTTCTCTGCCAATAACTCTGACATCTCCGGCTCCTTCCCTGGAGGCCTCTGCGAGCTGGAGAGCCATTCCTCCTCTGATGGTGCCAATCCCCGAAACTCTTGCTCCTACAACTCTGTGGAGGAGTTTTCTGAAACCTCAGAACAAGAGGACGAAGCTTCAGAGAGCACACAAGTGTCCAAAGAACTCTACTACATGGGAATGAATGAAGAGCGAGAAGAAGACGAGCTGGAGGAGGAGTTTAAGGAGGAAGACGGACCAGAGCAGCAGATTCCAGATTCCAGTCCAAAGCTGGAGTGCAAGAATTTGAAAGACAGTGATTCAAACTTTCCTCTGTATCTGCCCCAGTTCCGGACTGCAGCCATTAAACTCCGGAGAGAGACAGTGGGTGACAGCACCATCCAGCTGTGATCTGAAGTATGGGCTCTGATCTTCTGGAAACAGGCACCGCTGGATGTTTTATAGCCTTTATAATTCCCTGCTTTTTCCATGATCTCATTCCTGACAAGGAAAACCTGACCCGGGCATGATGAGTGGGACTAATGCAGGATTTTATGTAGAAAGGTTGGTATATCAGGTTTTTTGGGGAAAGCTTATGTAAGAGAATTAGAGGAACTATGAAAGAAACAAGCCAAAGTTTCTTTGGAATTGTAGCTAGATGAAACCTTTCCTGTTATCAGAACACGGTCTGACTGTGAATGTCAGCTGACGGGTTAAATGTCATCCTGTTATTACGACAACTTGCTGCTTTACATCCTCTTCACATGGCATGTGCTTTGTATGTTCATGGGAGGAAATGAAAGTTTCAAGTAGTGACTGATATGAAATGGTGTAAGAGGAAGTATACCTTCCAGGCCATCAAAAAGGGGCTTAAGCCTAACTTGCAAAATGTTAGGTTTTTTTTGTGGTCTTAATAACAAACCATAGGTTTTCAAACCATTAAACATGAGCACTCCTGAGACCTGTGGCACTATTTGTTCATCAGTGCTCATTGCTCCTAAACAGTCAACTGTTTGGGGAAAAGCTGAAAACGGGAAAATTCACTTACATAATCTTCCTGTGAATAAAGATAAAATCATGAAAAGATTCAAACGTTTTCTATAGAATGTAAACAGACATGTCTGGGTGTCCAGAAATTTCCAAAATGTCTTCTGTTTGAAGTTGTTAGCGTTAAGCGGAACAACATCGGCTCTTCTTTCTGTAAAAAGCTGCCCGCCAGTTTCCTCGCAAGACATCGTCATTTAAGGAAATGAAAGGGAATAGCTATCCCATATTAAGTTACTTTATCTATTATCCGTTTAATCCTTGCCACTTTGCAGTTGAGACCATTAAAAGCTTAATGTTTTGCCAGTTTGGTTTTGGTCAGTAGTTTCTTTTCATGCCTAGAAGTGTATATGTGTGGCTGCATGGGAAATCCTTCAGTTTGACCAATTTGGATATTTTCTATCATACTGTATAGGCTGTAGTTCTGAAAATGTCAGGCTTCCCTGAACTGAATTATTTTGCATGTATCTTAGTGAGTCCTTTCGTGTTCTAATAATACTCCCAAAAGTGAAAAGGGAGAAAACTGCATTTAAAAACTCCATTCCAACTCCACTGGAAGATGCCGTGCCTACCTCTATCCAGAAAAAAAAAACAATCACCGCAACATAACAACATAAGAAATTTGGGGGGAAAAACATTCTAAAATCGGTAATAAGACACTGATTTAGCAGCATCATCCATCAGTCTCAGAGGATAAAATCACATGTAGTATTAAAACACAAGCACAAGGTAAAAGTCACCCAGTGGTAATTTAAAGTCTAATCCTGCCTAAGCGCCCTTCTCTGTGTTGATGACGACGTAACAGGGCCGGATCATCACTGACATGCTTAGAGCGAGTATCTGAATTACAAACTGAATTGATTAGGTCTGCTACACCATGGCGTATTGTTATCCAAATTTTGTGGGGGGAAAACGATCAAATCTTGAGAAAAGCACGTTTAGCTATCAAGGTTTTCGGATGTATTAACTCAGACTGCCTGCATTTACAGCTGCATTTGTTTTACGGTTCTTTATCCAACATGATCTTTGCCAACAGGCAAGGTTATGAAGTAAATAAAATGCTAATTTTGGGGATAAAAAAAACCATATTTATGGTTTCTTAACCTCCTGAGATCCAAACTCTAATGTTGTGTGCCTTGTCCTTTCTCCTGACTGTTTCTGGTTTTAGTAACTGATCATTATTGAACTTGATCATTGTCTCTAAACAGGAAGCAGTTTGGCAAAAGAGTACTACTCAGTGGTCCTCATATGAGGATCTTACCAGGAAATACACACAGTGTAGTTTGGGGGAAAATGTGATCTCCTCTTATGAGGACTGTGGGGTCTCAGGAGGTTAAAAGTAAAGAAGTGAAAGTATATTACTGACAAAAATCAATACCTCGTCATGTGACAGGGGTTTTCCACACCATCGCACACATATACATGTAGCGGGGAAAAGAAAGGACGTCGGTTCCTCAGACATCAAGAGCACAAAACACCTTTGTGGTTTAGCAGAAAACTATTTAAGGTGCGTTTGTAAAAACAAGTGCTATCAGTGCCGTTTAAAACTGTTCATGATTTACGCTGCATGGTTGAATCCACTGACACTGTAACGACGTGACAAATATCGTGTTTCGATTTCACATAGATGTTTGATAGTGAATGTCTGTTTGGTCATCTGTGTTTACGTTCTTTGAAATCTCGAGCATCCAATGTGAAACGTCTATTTTCGTTGTTTGTTATTTTGTATCAAAACCAGTCTATGATGACCACTGAATGTTCCTGACAGTGACAGTGATGGGATTTATTAAAGTGCTAATGTTTATAAAGAATGTGTGTACAGTATATAAATATTTGATGTCTATTTTTCTGGTCTGAATAAACTATTTATTGCAAGCGCTGTCGGTTGTGGTCTTGAATCCGTATCCTGAGGAGTTCAAATCAGAACTCAGCTGTCGGTGTAATTCCTGAGACGTAAATAGGAACTCTTGGGATTCAAGCCGTTTGTGCTGTTTGATGCATTACGTGTTGGTCTGTCTATGAAAAACAGAGCTGCCCACCCATGCAGGTATTTTTTGTTAAATGAAAGGGTTCTTATTAACCAGTAAGCGGTGCTGTAGTGATGTGCTAAACCTTGGGAATACAAAAGAGAGGGACACAGCAAAGAAAACCAAAACAACCACAAAAGAAACCCCCACCACCTTCACTTCACCTCCAGAAGGATCAACGGAAGAAAGGATTGAGGGAAATCAGGCTTCTGAAAAACTGCCTGAAGAAGCCTCTTCACTTTATTGCATGTTCTACATATTCCTATAAACCATAACCCTTGAACCCTCTGCTCAGTGCCGAAATATTACGACATTTAGAATATTCATCATATTAACCAGGACGCTAGGTGCACAAACCAATACAAATACCACCAGTGACCTCCTCCTGACCATCAGAAGTGAATCTCTTCAGGGTTTTAGATTGCTTTTATTTTCAATAACCACAGGCACCTACGGTCCTGAACTCGTGTTACTGTCTATGTGAAGCTTATGTGGATTTCCTCAGAGTTCTTGGGTTCCCTCTTGTCAGGCCTGTATTAAAACAACGTGGTTCCCCTGGGCACTAAAGCTCACTGGTTCCCCAACCTTATTCAGCGGGGGGCGGGGGGGCAAAGTGTGTCTTGTGGGTGCCCCTGTGCACCGGGCCAATGGCCCTTATGGTTAATCCGGCCCTGCCTCTTCCCATACACTCAGTGTTCCTGGGTCCAGAATGAACGAATGAATGAATGAACGAGTTTTAGTCCTCTAAAATATTACCTTTTGTTGACTTTTTTGGTTGTTCACCATTTAGGCTATGTGTATTAAAAGCATTAAAACAAGCATTAAAACAAGCACAGGGGCGGCACGATGGCTTAGTGGTTACCTTAGTGTCGGCTCACAGCAAGGAGGTCCTGGGTTCGATCCCCGAGGTCGACCTGGGTGCCTTTCTGTGTGGAGTTTGCATGTTCTCCCCGTGTCTGCGTGGGTTTCCTCTGGGTACTCTGGTTTCCTCCCACAGTCCTAAGACATGCACAGAGGTACTCTAAATCGGCCGTAGGTGTGAATGTGAGTGTGAATGGTTGTCTGTGTCTGTGTGTTGGCTGCAGTGGATTGGTGACCTGCCCAGGGTGTACCCTGCCTCTCGCCCTAAGTCAGCTGGGATTGGCTCCAGCCCCCAGGATTAGGCGGCAGAAGAGGAATAAACAAGCAAAAAAAAAAAAATCTCCTGTTGCTATCAACATTTTTTTTAAATCAATAAAAATGCAAAGGAGAAATGAAAAATCTGTCATCAGTTTCTAATTTCAGTTTCTTATCAATAAACACAGTCTCATCTGGAGGGATGTGTATGACTCAAAAGCTGTTAGGGCTATTAACTTAATAAAAATGAGTAATGTTAGGTATGAAAATATTCAATAACAGTGGTACCTCAGTACTCAAACTCACTAGAACTCGAATTTCTTAAAAGTTGAACAAACCAGATCGCAAAAAAATGACCTAGAACTCGATCGGAATCTCAGAAGTTGAACCGTGAACGTCGACCTAAGGTAACTTGTACGCGTGGGGAAATGAGTCACGCGGCACTCAGCTGTCTCCCGGCGGAAACAAAGGGTAACGCTTCAGTCTCAGCCTCGCGTTCGCTGTGATAGCATCGTTTGTTGGTTATAGTGCTTTTTTATTGAAAATATCAAGTAACATGTACTTTATATCATTTTGGTAGCCATTGCTCACCAAAAAGTAACGAATACAGTAAAAATGACTAAAATCCATTTCAGGCTTTATTTAGGCTGCGTACAACGCCATGAAGGAACAGACTATAATCATAAACCGAATAAAAAGCGAGAAGGTCAGAACCAGAAGAGAATATAGATGCCCGCACCTAGAGTGAATCCTCGTGCATTCGCCCGCAGCGCCGCTGCTGGGAGTAAACAAAGCAGGAGTGCGCGCAAGGCTCCATGACATACACGTTGTATGGATACATTTATTTTCTTACTTTACATATTACTGTTTTCATAAATGTGCTTAGATGTGTTTAGGATGTGCTCTTCTTCTTGTTTTATCCTGTTCATTTTGTGTTTAAATGCTAAAAAAAAGAAAAGAAAAAAAAAAAGCATATTTCAGTGTAATGTTTTGGGGCTGGGAACGAATTAATTGGTTTTCCATTACTTCCTATGGGGAAAATCCGATCAGAACTCGAATTTTTTAGGATTAGTACTGGGGTACCACTGTACTTATATGTACCAGTGGCACACAGACCTCTGTGCTGTATTACTGTCACCTACAGATGGCACTCTTTCACCATGCTGTGTAGAGAAATGCTGTCCAACTACATGAACGTCACATGGACTCGACACTCAGAATGATTTAAATATGTTTATCTCATAGAGCATGATGGTGTTACTCACAGACAGTTTAACAAACACAAAGTGTTTATAAGTAAAAGTGAATATTATAAGTAATAATCTCATTGGGAGAAATAGAAACGTTTTCAATATTCAGGCAATTTTCATTTGCTAAGATTTAAATTTAGATTTTTTTAATTTTTTTTGCAGTGAAGGCTGGGTTAAATGTAAATTATTGACTTTATGTGTGTGAACTATAATGTAACCTGTTATGCATCAAAGTAGCTTACCCCAGCATTTCACGTGACATAATGTATAACCGCTGCCATTCTGAGGATTAAATAGGAGACTGAATGTGCTAATACAACGTCTTTAACTACCCACGCTTTTGGTTGCTATAGCTGTACAGGAAGTAAGGCATTAACATACAGTATTTATTTCACCTTCATAATAAGATTGATCACTGAATTAAAGAGGGACCCCAACACAACAATCCAGAGCACTTTATTTCAGATCAGGATACTAGCTAGCACACATTATCCCTGTCCTGTTAGCTAGTGTTACTGTACTATCAGTTACATTAGCATTATTGTTTTTTCCCTATTCACACATTTAAGCCTTCATTAACAGAACTGATGGTAGTTGGCTAGTTATGGGATACCTAGGACACTTATTTTAATAGCAAGTCTAGCTAGCAATATGAAAACCTTTAGTTAAACTTAAGTAAAAGTATAGGTACTGAGTCAACATCTTACTCGGTTAAAAGCATTTCACTGTCTGGGTTTCAGTGCAACAAGCGAACGAGCTTAGTCCAATCAGCACAAGTTATGTCCTAGTTAAAGAACATCTGCCCTTAACAGTTTGCCTATTGGGTTAGGGTTAACCTCACAATGTGCTGGATGACTTTGAGCACTGGTACTCATTCGTGACCACAAAGGCTGCAGGCTTTCATTCATACCAATCAGGGGTCATATCTGATTCTACTGATTTAATAAGTTCATCGTGGGCTTCGATCAGCTATCAAGTGTCTCGTATTTGACTGAAATGAAACCCTGCAGCTACACAGGCCCTTTGTGGACAAAATTGAAGAGCCCTGACTTAGAGCATCAAAACTCATAAATACTTTTACTTAAGTTTAACTAAAGGTTTTCATATTGTTCGCTAGACCTGCTGCTAAAATAAATGTCCTAGGTATCCCATAACTAGCCAACTACCATCAGTTCTGTTAATGAAGGCTTAAATGTGTGAATAGAGAAAAAAACAATAATGCTAATGTAATTGATAGCACAGTAACACCAAAGATTTTAGAGCGGAGCATGATATATTACTTACGTCATAAGCAGAAGTACCACCGTGGACGCCATTTTGGTAAGCCCACCGTAACATTCCTTATCTGTTTCGGCAAACGGCTGTCGCCACCAAATAAATACTGTATGTTAATGCCTTACTTCCTATATGATCTAAAGCCTGCTCGACATACAGCACATGCTCCATCCTGATTCTGAACACAAGAACTCCCCATAAAGGGCTGAGCTCGGAACCTGCTCCTTTAAACCACCTACACTCATGATTATGCCTGCCTACTGTGCAAAACCATGTGGCAGGGTAGGTGACAATAACTTGACCCTCAACAGCAAGAAAACCAATGAGTTCATCAGAGGCTTTAGGAAATCCCAAAGCCAGGCCCACACATCACTTTTAATAAATGGAAAGGCCGTCGAGAGCTTCAAGTATTGTGGTGTCACTGTCATGCAGGACCTGTCTTGGGGCATCAACACTTCCTCATTTACTGGCAAATCTCAGCAGCTGCTAGACTACCTGAGAAGGCTGAAAAAGTGCAGGCTACTCTGTCAGCTGCTACTCAGTTTCTACCAGTGCACCACTGAAAGCATTGTCACGTAGTCCTGGGTAGACTTGTATGCTAGCTGCAAGAAGGCTGAGCAAAGAAACACATCATCGATGCCCATTACCAGACACTGGCAGTCATCCTCATGACCAAAAAGAAAAAGACAACTGATACTAGTGATTATTACACATGAAACACACCACAGCACAGCATCACGTGACACAGTGACTGCCGGGGGGGCAGTACCTTGCTCAGGGTACCTCAGTGTACCTTGCTGGTCCTGGGCCTTGAACCCACAACCTTCCAAGTGAAAGGCCAATGCCCTGATCGCTAGACTACCACTGATCAGTGTATAGCCCTGCTGTACCTCATAGGATCATTAAAGACTTGGTGCTGTAACCATAGGGCATTAATAACTACAGTAGGTGCAGTAATTTATCATCTGTGCAGTAACTACAAAATGCATAAGAGCTAAGTATTTGTGCAAGAACTATTTTACAATATATGCCAAAACTAAGAATGTGTGACATAACTATGTTATGTGTCACAACAATAATACGTGCAATAACTGGAAATTTGTGCAATAACTCCAGTATGTGCAGTATGTCTGGTGCAAAAGTATATTGCAGGGTGACGAAAATGCTTGACCAGGAGGTCTTGTTAATACAGTGCTTGCTGGTACTGTATATTGGTAAACTCACACTTAAAGGTCCACGATGCAAGATTCAACCCCATAAATGCACCTTTCTTAATGTTTCCTTTCCAGGTGTTTATTAGACCATAGGATAGCGGTCGGGTTCCTGTAGTGTACTTCCAAGTACAGTGAACCCCCGCGATATCGCGGTTCACCTATCATGGGTTCAGCGCATGGCGGATTTTCAAATTTTGTTTCACGGAATTTTTTGGCTTTCGCGGGACTCTGGAATATAAAATATAAAATATAATTTTGAAAAATGTTCATTCAAACATTAAAAGAACATTTAAATCGAAATAAAACAGTATGCACTGTAGTTCATCAGCGGATGA
>JAQMCW010000035.1:6182863-6208710 GCA_030068335.1 Chrysichthys cranchii
CCGGGTACTCCGGTTTCCTCCCACAGTCCAAAGACATACACAGAGGGGATTAGGCTAATTAGCTACTCTAAATTGCCGTGGTGTGAATGTGAGTGTGAATGGTTGTCTGTCTCTGTGTGTCGCCCTGTGGCGGATTGGCGACCTGTCCAGGGTGTACCCCGAGCTCTCGCGCAAAGTCAGCTGGGATTGGCTCCAGCTTCCTCCTACGACCCTAAACAGGATTAAGTGCCAGAAGATGAGTGTGTGAGTGGCTCCTTAGAGAAGACTCCATCATATGAATCTTTGGGAAATAATTGTCAATTATTAGGTTTAGATCATGTCCGCAATCCATTCCCTGTGCATTAGCTGTTACTATAGAAACGATAACAATTTAGAGTGAGCGCATTACTCTGTTTTTAGCTGTATTGTTTTGAGATACTTTGAGATACACATTTTATATACAGCTAGGAAATGTACTCTGTGTGATTCGCAGACTGTAATGTGATGTCTCTCATGACTAGGGAGTGAATATTGCATATTTCTTGACATTTTAATAGGGACAGTGCTTTATCATAAACATGCATTAAAGTTGTGTAGCCTTTCAGGCGATTATCTAGTTTGTCACGTAAGCTCCGGAGACTGGAGTGTTACCGTGTGTGATGATGATAGGTAAGATCAGGTACCGCAGTGTGTGTGTAAGTAGGAGGCTTGAAAAGCGTTCGGATTGAGCCCGCTGCGTTCTCCAATTGCAAGTCAAGCCCTTTTGGCTTTCACTGTTTCGTTTTTGCACACTGCCCTTTTCTCTCTCTTACTGAGGATCTTGAGGTCTGCTCAGCACGAAAATCACTCATCCCACGTCTTATCTCTTCCTGACTTTGAGTTTATCATACCTGCATTTTTTCAGTTGGAGCTTGGATAACCTTGTGGCTTTCTTCACAGTTGGAAGAAAGCAATACTGTTTGTGTATTTGATTGAGCCTCTGCTTGTTTGGGAAGCAACTTTTCAATGACGTATTGTCTCACCTCACCTAGCAAAGGAAGTGTGATATCTCACACAGCGTTCACACCATTTCATGCACATTTCTGTAAACCACATCCATGAAAACAACAACACAAAATATCCATTGTGTTGCATTTGTACAGCTCCTCGGTAGCTGCACTAGATGTGGACTCTTGACAGTTATTTATGCATAAATATTTTAAGTAGGGTGACATGATGACGCAACAGGTAGTGTTGTCACCTCACAGCTCCAGGGTCTGGGGTTTGATCTTGAGCTCGGGTTACAGTCTGTGCGGAGTTTCAGATGTTATCGCCGTGTCCACAAGAGTTTCTTCCCAGTGGTTCTCCGGTTCCTTCCCACTTCTCAAAAACATCCTGGTTCGGCTACTCTGAACCGGAGACTGTTTGCATTATGTGTGTGGTTGTGATGTACCCTGTGATTATATGTAGTGTCTAGTTTAGGTTTTTGTTTTTTTTTTGTATCCATGTTATATTGCGTCCATGTTTGAGAGATATTTAAAATGAAGAATGATTCGTATCGTGTTAAATGTTTGCTCTGTTTACCACGCACAAACAAAATTCATCGTCCAACCTGAGAAAGCAAGCAGAGGTATGCAAACATTTGTTCCCAGATTTCGATCCCAGATAAACATTGTAAACAAACATGTCTCTGCTTGCAGTAGCTGCAGTTTTTATGTTATGCTTGGTCAAATGACTTTTTATGGATTTGCCCAACAAGTCGGTACGGGGTTCTGGGTGAATCCACTGCTAACGCATAGTAATAGTTAGCGAAAATGTCGAATTAACATTACAGACTATAGTGTTTTCAGAAATGTATGTTCTGATCCTGTGAAATAAACAATACAACATGTTGACATTGAATAGGAAACATTCAACATCGAAAACATTTTAAATTATCCAAATTGGGTTTTTTTCAAAGTAAGTATTGGAAATTATTTTGATTTTGCGACAACAACTAATAAACAAAGGGCGACCCACGCGTTCTCCTGCTCAGTGTGGTGTTCTTTCTCATTGTGTGAGCATCACCCCGCCTGTCTAGCCAAACAATTCCATTGCTTTCCGGTGTTTTTGTGCTTTCTTTACTGATTGCGAGAGCTAATACTACAATTACATGTAAGTGATTACTGTGTATACAGTACATATTCGGTGTAATGTGTTTATTTTGCGTTTATTTTGGTATGTATTTTGGAGTGTCTAGAATGAATTAATTGGATTTACATTGATTCATATGAATCAATATCCATATGCCCCGGTTTTTTGTCGATTTCGGATTTCGCCAATTGTTTTCGGACGGATTACCGACGAAAACTGAGGTTCCACTGTACTCTATAAAAAACTGTAACTACACTAAGTACAGTAATCCCCTGCTATATTGCGGTTCACATTTCACGCCCCCGGCTATTTTTCGGCGGATTTTTATTTGGAATATATCTAATTTTTTGCGGATTTCCCCAGTATTATAAAATATAAAAATGAATTAAAATGGAGTAAAATATTAATAATATATAAAAAACAGTACAGTGTATCTCGTATTTACACAAGAGACAAAGAACACAGCGTTGTTTACGAAAACGCTGTGTGGGGATACTGAAAAAAAATATGGCTGGAGGAACGAGTCTGGCCAATCGGAATGCCCTATTCATTTATCCTTGGTTGTGATTGGCTGCTGGCTACGATGTGTACAATTGGAGAGAAGCAATCGGCATTCGCCAAAGTATCGGCAGTGCTGGACCTAGATATTTCTGCCTTGAATGAATTCCTTTTTTTTTTAACATCCATCCATTCCATTTATAAAAATGGATAGAAGATCCATATAGAAAAAATCCTGGGCTTGGCTAGTGTACTACATACATACAGAACCTAAAATATATAAGTCAAGGCTACGCTAGTATAGTATACAGCACATTACGGTACTCACTATAAATGTAATGTTTATACAGATTCTACACAAAATTCACCTTGCTATATGCTCACAAATGTTTTCTTTATGTGTTTAGTTGTGTCTAGAATGTGTTTAAAGAGTGTGGGAGGATAATTTAGGACTTAAATTATTTTAAAAAAGCATTCGGGGGTGGCGTCCATGTATTTTCATCTTTCGCGGAAAGTTTTGGAACATAATCCCGAAAAGACGAGGGACTACTGTAATGGAGTTGTGTACTTTGTCCAGCTTTGCGCCTAACTTTTATACTCATAATAACATAATCTCTTAATGACAGCGCCAGCTAACCTCCCCGTACATAACACAAGCTCACATAAATGGAAAAAAAAATTGCCAAAAAGGATATATCAAGCACAACAAGCTGCCAAGATAGTGCTACAGAGTGCAGCAATATTATACAAGCATTTAACAAGCAGAGGTTTCACTATTACTTTTATGTCATGGCTGTCTTTGTAACTGAACATCATGATGAGGATGATTAACAAAACCGCACGGATTGTCATCGGCTACGGCTTCAACAAGGCTGCATTCATTCTTTGACTTACCCCTAATGGCTGTTTTTTTTTTTTAGCCTTTTTAAAAACAAACTGCTCAGTGACTCATTTTAATTGGGCCTCATTTGGAGTTTTTATTTTATTTTTTCCCCAAAAAGCTTTTGAAACCATGGGTATAACCATCTGGTTATAAATGGAATATGCAAAAGTTTGTCTTTGATTCAAGGTAAAACTCCAGAAGCAGTCAGTATTTATTAACTAAAGGGAAGCCCTATTTTTAGTAGGTTTCCTACTCCTGATTTCATTTGTGTAATCCTAAAACCTTGTGGCATGGTTTGTTGAAATCGGACAAAAAATGACCGCCTAGAAACTAGCCACATTCGTTTACATCTAATGGGGTTTGGAAACTCGCTTTCCATTGGTTCATAAAAGCGTCATCGGGAATTCCCTGTGTATTATCAGAAAGTAGAGGAACTACACTTCACAACGATACCAAACATGGGTAGGGGAATCGCCTCCCGTCTCGCCGCGAGCGCGCGGCAAAAAACACGGATTTATCATGGAATATTACGACAAAGGACTAATTAAAGAAGACATACAGTACGAATGAACATAATGAACAAAACCTTAAAATAAAAGTAGTTGTAGTTTGGGGGGTAGCTCAGGGGTTAAGACGTTGGCCTACTGATTGGAAGGTTGGGAGTTCAAATCCAAGCACCACCGAGCTGCCACTGCTGGGCCCTTGAGCAAAGGCCCTTAACCCGCAACTGCTCAGTGGTATAAATGAAATAAATGTAAGTCGCCCTGGATAAGAACGTCAGCCAAATGACAGTAATGTAATGGATGTTTATCTTGCTGTATTATCATGGGGACCAATAAATGAGGGCTTTATGGCCTCATTTTTGAGAAAATCTCAATTTCGACCGAAACCATGTTTTGCCTCTTAGCTCATAATTAGCCTTTGCGCATTCCGACTCATTTCGCCAGCACGGGTCACAAATATTGTCAGTTTCCCCTACACAATTTCCTTCGGAACAAGACCAAGAACTTAACAGCAACCCGCAATCGAGGAGGAAGTTCAGAGCTAAAGGTTGAAGGCCAGCTGGATACTGTACAGAGTATTTCTGGAGACAGCAGCCCACATAGGGGAAAGTGCATCGATCAGCATCAAAGCAGACACGGCCCAAGCAAGCTGAAAACGACCTCTGAGGGATCAGAGACTCCGCCTCAGAGAAGACAGGAATTTCACCCTTGATCAGGAAGCATAGAGAACTATTGTCCGAAATCCGTCAGGACAAGTAGCAGTGCACCGGCTCCAAGGTCACCCTCATTCAGAAGCTGGTGAGAGACTAAAAAAAGAAGAAGAAAAAAATAGAACTAATGTCCTTTTAGCACACTGAACCCCCCTTTGTTTAATGCTTTTGAATCTAAGCAATATATAGTTTATTCCATTTATAGTTTGGGGTTCGGAGGTTATTGCAGTAAAATGAATGCCACTCTAGGAACGACTGCTCATCTGTGCAATTATCCTATAAGTCAATCATGTGGCAGCAGTGCAATGCGCAAAATCATGCAGATACAGGTCAAGAGCTTCAGTTGATATTAACATCAAACATCAGGATGTAGTAAAAATGTGATCTCAGTGACTGTGACCTTGGTGTGATTGTTCATGCCTGACAGGCTGCCTTGAGTATTTCAGACACTGCTGTTCTGCTGGGATTTTCACACATAACAGTCTGTAGATTGTATACAATATGGTGCGAAAGACAAAAAACATCCAGAGAGCAGCAGTTCTGTGGACACGAAGCCTGGTTGATGAGAGAGATCAGAGGAGAATGGCCATACTGGTCCAAGATAACAGGAAGGCTACAGAAACTCCAATAAGCACTTTTTACAAAAGCATCTCAGAACACATTACTCAGCAGCAGAAGACCACGTCGGGTTCTCCCCCTGTCTGCGAAGACCAGAAATCCGAGGTTACATTACAGTAGTACGGGCTGAATGAAGTCTGGGATACCTTTGCTTTGTCTGAAGAATCTTGAGCTGTTCTGCAGTATGTAGTTGGAGGAGTCAGAATTTGGCTCTAACCACATAAATCCATGGACCCAACCTGTGCTGTGAACAGTTCAAGCTGTTGGTGGGGGTGTAATGGTGTGGGGAAGGGATTCTTAGTACACGTTGGGGCTCTTAAAACCGATCGAGCGTTGTTTGAATGCCACAGCTCAGCTGAGGATTGGTGCAGACCAGTGGTGTATGTTTATGGACACAATCTTATACCCATCTTCCTCTGCTTTCAGCCAGGAACAGGAGGCTACAGTGGGCACCGGCATGAAACTGCACCATGACACAGGGGTCAAACTGCTTCCATGAAAATGACTGTTATACCAATGTACTTAATTGCTCCAGTCACCAGATCTGAACCCACTAAAGCAGAGGTGTCCAGTCTTATCCAGGAAGCGTCGGTGTGGGTGCAGGATTTCGTTCCAACCAAGAAGAAGTCAAATCTGAGTCTATTGAAAGCCAAGCTCTGCTGATTAAACTAGTGGAATCAGGTGTGGCCCATGCCTGGCTGGAATGAAAACCTGCACCCACAACGGCCCTTTGTGGATAAGATTGGACACCCCCTGCACAAGCGCGCCTTTGGGATGTGATTTGCGGCATGAATGTACAGCTGGCAATTCTGCCTGTTCATGCTGCAAATCATGGACCAGAATCTCAAAGATTGCAGGACCCATGCCCCATAGACTCAAGGCCATCCAAGGGCAAATTGGGGAATAATAAACTGGCCTGTGTGTGTCCATATGTTGTGTTTGTGTGCGGCGAGCAGCCGCACGTTTAAACCTGGGATAGCGTGCTATCTAGTGCAGCCTGGCTTTAGACTGGTCCGTGATGACTCTGCAGTCCTGCTCAGACCTGCAGGCAGCAGGAGGAGGAGCATGGCGCCCTCTCTCTGCCTCACTTCCACTCTTTCTCTCTGACGTTCAGCCAAATTCATGTTTTTTATTCATTTGATCCCGCCAAAAGCCACACAGAGAAAAACTTGTCTTTCGCTCTCATTTGTGGCTTCATTCATCTGGAGAGAAATGACTCAGCGATGACAGACTCGCTCTTTCATTCTCTCTGTCTGTCACACTGATAAACAGTCGGTGAGATTAACATGCTATACGTGGGCGAGTCACGGTTTTAGTGGGTTTTTGCATTATGTAAATATTTCTTCTGATGTCGCAGCTCACGCCAAGCAAAGATCTAAGCCAAAAAAAAATTGACTTCGATATTTCAATCGAAATTGTTTTAATAAACACTGTGCAGGTGAACGGTAACTACTTTGCGTATAAATAATCAAGTGAAAATCAGCGTGTGGTCTCTCTAGTTGGCCGTCTCATGTAGTGTTTCACTGTAGAGGGGTTTTTCCCTGTTGATGCAAGCCACACATGCCACGTTATTGAGTGAGTGTTTGTGCACCACTGCCCCCTAGTGACATTCTGATGGTTCTTCAGTTTGTCAAGGCCTTAATATTTTTATGTAAAATAACAATAATAATAATGATGATGATGATGATGATGATAATAATAATAATAAAAACCCCTAGAATTCTTTTAGACAACTAAAATTGTTACCCAAACAAATACATTTTTTGTTTCCTAAACCTTTCCAGATATACACGTGCTCTCCTGGAGGTGATTTTGATTTTGGTTGGTTCTGCTATTTATTTTTCAAATCAAGTTTCTGAAAACCTGCTTGTGGACAATAGACGTTTTAAGATAGTCAGCAACATTAACCTGCTTAATGTGCAATTTGAAAATTGTGAACAAAACAAGTAATAGGAACACGTGAATTCTGAAAAAAACAACAACAAAGAAACAAAAAAGTTTTTACACTCATACAAAGTGGTTTTCTGGGTTATTCATTCATTCATTTTCCATGCAGCGTTATCCTGTTCAGGGTCACGGTGGGGAGCTGGAGCCAATCCCAGCTGAGTGGCTTGCATATTCTCCCCATGTCCGTGTGGGTTTCCTCTAAGTACTCCGGTTTCCTCCCACAGTCCAAAGCCATGCACAGAGGGGATTAGGCTAATTGGCTACTCTAAATTGCCGTGGTGTGAATGTGAGTGTGAATGGTTGTCTGTCTCTGTGTGTCGCCCTGCTGTGGATTGGCGACCTGCCCAGGGTGTACCTCGCCTCTCACCCGAAGTCAGCTGGGATTGGCTCCAGTTTCCCCCCGTGACCCTGAACAGGATTAAGCGGTAGAAGGCGAATGAGCAAACTTCCATCTCGCGCAAAACTACAATAAAACCCCAATTAATGAAAACAACACATTTTACTTGTGATCTGACAAAATACACAACAACCTGCGTTGCTTGTGCTGGTGCTGGTGCTGGTACAATCTTTGAGAAGACTACTAAGCTTTGTAGTGTTTATTTTTCTTCACAGTTAAACTCATTCACACAAAAATCATTTGTGTTGTAAATATAATAAAATATAAAGTACAAATATAATAAAATCAGTCCTAACAAAAGAAAAGCCAAGTCTCTTCACATGTAAACATTTCCAGCTCCAAGAATAACTAACGTTTCCACTTTTTCAAATCCATGAACAATCTTTACCATTTATCGCAGGTTTCAACTCCTGATATGTTTACTCTGATATCTGACCTATAGGCGTTTTTCTTTTTTATGGTATCAGCCCGATACCGATACTGGATATCGGATCTCTGGTAATTTTTCAAAAACGTCAGTTCCCATAGGCGTCGCGGTTGATTGAAATACTTTTAAGAATAGTTTGATGATACGCCGCACTGATCTGTTCGAGCTCAGGTTACTGGCTGTGTGGCGTTTCATATGTTCTCTTTGTATCTGTGTGGGTTTTGGTTGTCGGTCTGCCCCTCGTCTCCCAAAACAACATGCCAGTGGATGAGTTGCTTACTCATTTGTAAGATAGTAAATTAGTAAGATTAATAAGATAGTAACCTGCCCCCTAGGTGCGCGTGTGTGCATGGAGTCCTGTCATGCCCTGGCATCCCAGCCTGCTTTGCTCCCAGTGTTCCAGGGATTGGCTCAGGATCAATCAGGATAAAGCGCTCACTAAAGATGAATGAATGAAAAAAAAAAGGAATCATATATTCACATTTCAGGACACAGTCATGTAGACAGACATGAGTTTGGGGTTTGCACTGCTCTAATGAATCTGTGCTACGGATGACTGATGGAGCTGAACATGCATCTGTTACGGACACACACGCACACACGTACACACACACACACACACACACATTCAAACTGAGCTGTAGAACCTGACCCTCCACCTGCGCTGCTCCAAAGGTACTCTATTCCACAGGAAAAAAAACAGATTAGCGTAATAGTCTAATTACATTATGTCCTTCTCTCTCTCTCTCTCTCTCTCTCTCTCTCTCTCTCTCTCTCTCTGTCTCTGTCTGACTTTTATGGTCAGTAGACAGATTAATGGACTAAGGAATGCTTGGGTGGTGTCCTCTCTCAGCCTCCTTTTGTTCTGATCAAAAGCGAGTATCTTTTCACCCAGACATTCGACACTACAGCATTGTTCTCGTCTGAATCACACTCGCCGCCCGTACTGGTCGGTCTGGCCGGACTCCACTTGCATTGTTGTCTCTCAGGCACATGGCGCTGGCTTGACATCTGTCCTGCCTTCTCTGCTCTCCATGCAAACGTAACTGGCTTCTTTCTGAAACCCTGACTCAGGCCGTGACTCTTCTGCCTCGCAGAGTAAAATCGTTTTCTCAGTCACTTGCAGTGAGAAATAAAAGCAGGAGACAGGGTCTGATCCCTGATCCTCTCAGAGTGACGGTGATGATCCACCGCCATGAGTTACAGAGCGTCGCTGCTGATCCGTGTGTGTGTGTGTGTGTGTGTGTGTGTGTGTGTGTGTGTGTGTGTGTGTGTGTGTGTTGCTCTGGGTCACTCGGCTTAATTTAACAGCTGTGACTTGCACAAGCAAAGCAATGTTTTCTTACACACGTCTTTCATGACTTAAGATGAATGCATTACTAAACTGTTTGTGTGTGTGTGTGTTTGTGTGTGTGTGTGGGGTGGATTTCTGTTTAGCTGAATGGAATAGTTTCCTTTCTGTTTATTGTAAAGAGAACTTACCATGGCATTTAAAATGTCATCCGAGAGAAGCGAGGCATGTCCTCGGAGGAGTTTGTGCACCGTAGAAACCCGTACCATACGTTTCCCAGTTTTCTCATTTATATTAGGTGCTTATTCCCTTTTATCTTTTATCTTTTATCTTATTGATCATCTGGATCATTTTTTTTGGGGGGGTGGGGGTTTGGAAATGGATTGTAAACCTTTTTTAATGCTTCCTGGAAAACGTTGATATAATTGTTTCTTGCGGCAGATTTATTGTCAGATTTGACGCGGCACTTCCAGGTACTTGGTCTCTCGTAATGATTTATTCTAAAACCCAGACGAACGTCTCCAACGTGCTCATAAAAAATGGGGGGAGGGGTGTGGGTGTGTGTGTGGGCCGGGGGGGGATCAAAGCATGACCAGGGCTGCATGTTTTCAATCAGATGACGTAACAAAAAAGGAAAGTTTTAGGAATTCTTTTCAATTCAGCATGAATGTAATAATTGAAACACTGCAGCGTTATTGTTTACATAAGAAATTGGTACAAAAAAATATGCTATTTCTCTATATGTGGTGCAATTCATTATTGTAACTAAAAAAAAAGGCACAAGAACAATGAGACAGGATGTGAAGCCATCGAGTGTTAATGTATTCATTTCATGTACAGCTTGTTGACAGATTCCTGGCTCTTTTTAAATATAAGAGAAAAAAAAAAGTTCAAGGGAAATCCCGTAGCTAATCATGAGTCCGTCTCTACGACCGGATGATTAATTAAAGCTATTATTATTAATACAAGGGACTTATCTGACTTTCGATCTAGATGTGACTCACTGGCAGAGAGTTTTCCATCTGAACTTTTTTTGCAGCTTCTTGTCTTGACTGTGCATTACAGAAAAATAACGCCTCGTTTTACCTGTCTTTAAAAGGACACCTCTTTGTGTAACTCGCTCATGTTCTCCTGTCTGTGTATTTGACTGTGTGTGTGTGTGTGTGTGTGTGGGGGGGGGGGGGCGTGTTTGCACAACATATGTGCGATGTGTGTGTGCGTAAATACACTGTACATAGACGTGTACACTGTTGTGTGTGGACCTGGTGATGCTTTGCTGTTCAGTACGTGTGTAAAAGTCTTACTTGGCAGAACGTACCACAGGGTGTAACGGTTGTTCTCTACTGATGATTTGACACATGGCAGAAGATAAGACCACATCCGTACAGTGTGTCAAACTCTGATATAATAGTAAGGCAAAAGATTTTTATTATATATGAGAGACCAGAGTTGTTTGAGCTGACAGGAAGCTTGCAGTAGCTCAAATAACAAGTCTTTAGAGATATGCTGAGGAGAAAAGCATCTCTGAACCCTCGGCTCATGAAGATTCACTCCATTCACCACTCGATTTGATTCCTGAGATTCGGTTTCGCCACAGTATTTTTGGAAATTGAAAGACATTTTTACGACCATGAATTGCACCATTTGTCCATTTTCATATTCTTTATACATGTAAATATTCCCGTAAGGAAAATATGTATACATTTTGTTTCATTTCCTTAATAACCGACAATAATCATTTACAAACATTTGTAAAGGTTGGAGTAAAATATAGTAGCCTGTTATTTAAAAATTTCCATTTACGGTATGAAACATTTTAGAAAAGAGTTCAGAACAAACAGGGCTTTTCTTTACGAAACGTCTCTGAACATTTGTGAAGTCGACTCGAACATAAAACAAGTACCTGTTGTACCGTTTGCTGCCCTTTTCTTCAACTTTCGGCAGTCCATAAAAAGATAGCTCCGATTTCTTGTCGAGAAAGAAGGAGTGAGAGATCTAGTCACTTCGAACTCGCAATCAGGAGTTTACTATTATAAACACTCACACGTCTTCAGAATGCTATAACCAGTGCTTACTCTAACATGTTCAGCATAAACCAGTTCACTTCCCTTAAATGCACAGTAACCACAGATACAGAGATACAGGCCACGAGTGAGAGACCTTGAAGAAATAAGCAGGGAAAAATTCCCGTCACTCACCCAGTGAGCTGTAGCCCGGACGAGCCCCCAAATTGTAAGATTCGATTCAGGTTCAACCTCTTTCAGGCTCTACAACCGTCTCTCCCTCTCCCTTCTCCCGCGTATCGAGACGTCTCGGAGACGTGAGTAAACAGTGGACACAAGGTCGCGTTACACTCGGTCTAATTTAATGAAGAAAGTCTAGGAGTATTTATGCACAGAAGCACAGATGTCATAGTAATCTCAAGGAAACAGATAATTGGAAAACACTTTGTTTAGACAAAACATATGACGTAGCAAAAGGCTACACGGGTGGGAAGTACGTCACAAGTGACAGTAGTCCCTCATTTTTCGCGGGAGGTTACGTTCCAGAACTTCCGACGAAAGCCAAAAATCTGCGATGCGTGGACGCCACCCCCGAATGCTTTTTTTGTAGTTTATGCCGTAAATGATCCTCCCACTTTCTTTAAACTCATTCTAGACACAATTAAACATAAAAAAAAACATTTGCGAGCATATAGTGAGATACATTCTGTGTAGAATTCGTAGAAACATCACATTTATAGGGAGTACTGTAATGTGCTGTATACTATACTAGCGTAGCCTGGACTTGTATTTTAGGTACTGTATGTATGTATGTATGTATGACACAAGCCTAGCTTAGGCTGTTTTCTATACTATATAATACTGTCATTAACAACCACTTGCTACAGACTGGATTTCAGAACCACTACAGTTGTCATAAACAACGGATGGTACTGTTCCTGCACAAGCAACTGAATCGAGAAACAGCTGTTTGACGACTTCCGCCATCGAAAAATCCATAAGAACAATTCACTAGAGGTTTTGCGGACGCCGTGAAATACCGGGGAAATCCGCACCAAAATTTGATACGTTCTAAATAAAAAACCGCAAATAGCCGGGGACACAGAATGCGAACCGCGATATAGCGGGGGACTACGATACTACAGTATTCCGTGTATTGTACATCATTGCACTCTCTACTGTCTAAACCATGCAGTTTACAGCTCGGAAAAAAAACAGATCGATCACGGTTCATTTTTTTTTAAAATTCCATCAAGTCAAACGGTCATAAATTCGCACCACTATTTATTAATGCACAAGATATCACTTGTTTGTTATATTCTGCCCCACAGCCTTGGGGCAAAGTTATTTATTTATTTGTTTGTTTGTTTGTTTATTTATTTATTTGCAGTTAGTACAGTGAATCTGGCAGCATGTCCGAGCTCACTGTTGCTCTGTTCGCCGTGAGCGAATCCAGCATTGCTCACAGGGGAACTCTTTTGGCATTGGGTTGCTTAAAAAAATCCTGTGAAACATGCTTGGTTGGTTAAACAGCTGCACTTGAAGGAAGAAAATAAACAGAGCTGTTGTTACTGAGCTATGAAAAGCATCTGACGTGTTTTCCCTACCTGCACCTGACTGCCATACATTGCTCTGCTGTGTGCACATTTCCAGTGGGTTTTGCTCAAGTGTGCTTCAACCAGATGTTGCGTCCTGGTCTTTAGCGTGAGGTCACACTTTGTCCAACCCCATCAGTCAGACTCCAGTCCCGTATTAGAACCCGTCTCCGCGTTTCCCCTCGTACTCTTGTGTGTCGGAGAGCCTCGTGGTGTAGTTTTGGGAGGAAGTGGCTACAGCGTGGAGCTCAGCTCAGTGGGAGGGCTCAGTGGGTGTGTGCATGTGAGTGTGTGTAAGTGTGTGTGAGGAGTCATGCTGGACCGATGCTGCTAGTGTGTGTGTGAGCGTGCAGCAGTGCGTCTCAGGGCCATGTACCGGCGGTCGCCCTGTCACAAGGGCAGGATTTACTTCGACTTCAGCGAAGAGGTCGTAAAGAGACTGCACGCCTCCACCACCTTCAGGTCAGAACACATTCATTGTCTGATGACTTTTCTCTGAGTCATCCTGGCCGTCTCTCACCTCCAGTCTGTCTGTGGACCTGTCTGTCTGCGTTTATCTCCGACTTTCACACTCCCCGTCTTCCTTTGTGCGTGAGACTTGCATGATTTGCATGTTTGTCTGTCATGCTTCTGGCTGCCGCAGCCCAGGAGGACAAGTCTCTCAGCTAAAACTAGGCCAGCTCGTGCAGAAGTGGAACAAGAGGACGCAGGTTCTTACAATGCATCAACGTTCATCCACGTTGTACACTTACTCCGTCCGTACAGTTCTGTACAGATGTCCGTAAAGCCGGCGTGCGGTGTGCAGAATAGATCAGTCGAGTGTGGGAATGCAGCTGCAGTGCAATTCATTCCTGTATTGTCGACGTCACACTTTAGTTTCACTTCAAAAACAAGCCCAAGTTTCATAAACACCACAGGGCGATCGTACTACGCCTGGGCTTTGGGTTTTTATTCCACCGTGAGCTGTGCGCCCACAATCAGCCAAAATTTTTATTCTTTTTTTTTTTTTTAAATCAAAATAAGGTCACGAGGATAAAAGGGGTTATGTTTCGGTCTCACTGGCGAGCGGGATTGTTCGTAAGCTGCATTTGGACGAGTGCCGGATTGTGTTGACTTAAAGGCCATTAGCGATAGGTCCGGGGTGATTTTATTTATTTATTTATTTATTTATTTAAATATATAATTTTGGTGCTATGCATCCAAAGGAGGTAAAAAAAAAATAACACATTTGTTTGACTTTACGTATTAATTTTCATATGAACAGTTCATATTTTATGAACACCGCACACAGTGGTAATGCACCCTGGAACATCTCTCTCTCTCTCTCTCTCTCTCTCTCTCTCTCTCTTTCTCTTTCTCTTTCTCACACACAAACACACACACACACACACACACACACACACACGTACAAATGCACTTATAATGTACATGGGTCAAAGGCATGAAAAAAAAGAACTGAACCCATGGCTTTACACTGAACGTTGGAATACATTCCCGTATAAGTAGTATTAATTTGCATTATTTCATTCAGATGTTAATGCTGTATCTTTTTTTAATGGGCAAAAATATTTTATGTGTGTGTGTGTGTGTGTGGCATTGTGTGTGCGTACCGTACCGTACCATACATAGATTTCATAACCCTTTGCCTTCCAGTGAGTGTGTAAAGGTCTTACTTGACATGACATGTGAGCGAGAATAAAGTAACACACATTCATAGCAAAATTGTCTAGACCCAAGTGTTAAGGCTTCTACCAGGTAGACATGCCAGAGAAGCCTTCTATATTTTAGCATTTGTTTTAAGAGACAAGTCTAGAATTGGGTTATTGATCATAGATCTTGCTGCTCTACCTATGATCTGACACATCACAGCGTCTACATGATGTTATGCACTGCGACAGTGCTGATGAATTCCCACTTCTGATCGGCTAGGTGTTCATTTGTTAATTTTCTATAACAGCAGCTCTGACCATAAGACCGGCCCCAAAGACAAATCTTGGGTTTACATTAATGTGCACATCCAAAAACATTGTCTTTTCCATAATAATCCTTTCCTGAGAGCTCCATATGATAGGTGTGATTTTAAAACTGCGTGGAATTGTGGATATGATGACGTTTTCTCTAAGGAGACTTTTTTTTTTTTTTTTTGCCTTTTTGGCTTCTCAGTAACAGTCAGGGTTTCCAATATTTTTTTTTTTCATATTATATCTTATTTATGATGCGAGAGGGGGGGAAAAAATGATGATAAAAGAACAGTTTATCGGAACAATAAGATAAGGGATAAGTGGAACTGAATGATTTTTGAGAATAAACTAACTAGTTTTTCGTCCTACAGCGTTAGCCATAACTATATAAGGATAAAATGTGTAAATGGCATGTCTTTAGTAGGACAATGTGCAAATCATTGTGATATAAGAGGGAAAAAAACACTTCATGGTGTGCGGCTATAGGCAAACAATCCACTTTGTGCTATCACACCACCCTGTTGCTGATTTTGTATTACAGCTTGTGTTGTCCTAACGTTCATTTTAGATGCAAAGTATTCTTGCATACAAATAAATATGTACAGGTGCTCCCCGAGTTACGATGGCCCAACTTACGAATTTTCGAACTTACAATGATGATTGCGATATGCTAAAAATATTAAAATATTTAGAAAATATTTAAGATCCGTGGGCAGGCATCACTGGCAGGCCAGCATAACAGCATATGATGTACGATACGTTCGGACGACTCCCAAAAGTACTCGGACGATGCCCGGATGTACGCGTCACTCGTCTTGCGTGATGTCTTACTCTCTCCCGCAACTTATGGAGTTCCCTTGTGTATCGGTGTACTGTACAGTGCATTACCGCATGATTTTTTTGTGTGTTTCAAGCGCTAATTCACAAGCATGTCTTTTAAACACCCTAGCATGTCTCCTACAGGAAAAGACTCCTCGGAAGGCTAGGCTAAGCTAGGTTAAGCTAAGCTAAGATATCTAAGCTAGGCTAAACTAGGCTAAGCTACCTAAGCTAGGCTAAGGAGTGGCATTCGACATACGATATTTTTCACTTACGATGGGTATAGCAGAACGCATCTCCGTCGTAACCTGAGGACTACCTGTGAATAAATAAACAAACATAGCTACTGTGTATTAGTGTTACATTTCTTATATACGAGGTCAAATATGGTATGTGAGCGATGCAGTGCAGGTGGGAGTGTAGACCGGTATTCTCATAAGCAAGTGGAAACTCTGATCTTATAACATTGTGAGTTTTTATGCTCATGATGTTTCCTCAGTGTGTTTGCCCAGTGTGTTTGTGTGTGTGTGTATGCACATAGAATTCGTTGCACATGCTTACATATATATGTGTTTGAACCTTGTGTTTCTACGTCTGGTGCTGTAGTACTGAGTGAAGGTGTACAGTCTCATGCCAACAGCTATAATATCAGGACGCGGTGGTTTAGTGCCAGGACACACACATTTGGGTTGAGATTGGAGCAGGTTATCTAAAGGCCTCCGTTCTTTTGCGCTTCAGATGTCCTTCAGCGTGGCCTTATGGCCGCTATTTGATAGGGTTTGAGACATGTCTGCTTGCAGTGTTGGTTTAAGACACTTTATCGTGTTTTGCCAACATGGGCTGTTTGCTCTGCTCACTGGGGATAGCATGTGGTGGTAGCAACATACTCAAGGCATTCATTAAAGAGCATCTGTGCTAGGCTTTATATTCTATATTTTTGTTTCCACGTTGCCAGACTAGCTCATTTCCCCCACGTACGTACGTCGTCCTTCCGCACACTTTCGGTGAGTTCCATTTGTATGTCATCTTGGGGGAAAAAACAGGTGTATTTCATTGGAAAATGCCTGCACTTGGAGCCATACATAGGTCTACTTCTACACACACATGCAGACACACACACACACACACACACACACACACGTTATCCAGATGAGTGCCATTTAGGGAGCTATGCAGACTAAAGTATGTCATGGAAACAGCAGTACAGCGTTCCACAGTAAGCTAACACATTTGCCCCATGCTGTAGTTTTACATCATTTAAGGCAAAGCTCACAGCACTTCTTATTTATTTCCCTGAAACACATTTTGTAAAAAGCTTCTCCCTCTTTCTTTCTGTCTCGTTTCTCTCTCCACAGGCCATTTCCCACAGCTGTAGAAATGCTTCTCTCTGGCGAAAAAGTCCCCTTCTTCCCCAAAGTCATGTGTCAGACCTTCAAACGTCATGAATTTTGACCAGTTCTCCAAACGGCTTGTTCTTCTCCGCTAGGCTGGACGTTTAATAAATAGATTGTCATTTTGTTTAATCGTTCCGATTTTTCTTTTTCCGGCTCTCGTCCAAAAATCCCCCGTGGCACTTGGAGCCAAGGCCTCAAACCAGTCTGAGCAGTGTGGATAATGGAAAATTCAAAAGCTGAAATATAGTATAACATGAGAACGGCACAAGTTACTGTTGTAGGTTTTGCTTTTGTTGTTTTTTTTTGTTGTTGTAATTTGTTTGTGATTACAGAGTGAACTACCTGTGCAATCCTTTCTGGATTGACTGTACAGTCATAGCTACTTCTCATCCGTTGGCTGAGTCTCCTTATTTGCGAGTGTGAAAGCTGACATGTCCTTTCTCAGTTACCGTATCATTTCACACCACTGCTTGTGCAGCGTCATGTAGCTGAGCCGGATTACACCATTCTGTGCACATGAGCTAGCAGACACCTGTGATTGGTTCACCGTAGTCTGATTGACAGGAAAGAGAATGCGGACATTCTTTTCACCGAAGATCAACACTAATTATGCTCTCTGAGGCTCCCGGCGTTGGGTTACTCAGAAGCGCGGGGATAAGTGCTGTAATTTAGTGCCATTTAAAGCAGGGCTTATAGCTTCTCAATGTTATAGGTCATATATGTTAGAAGTGTAAACACTAGTTACAATTTCTGCCCTTGTTTTCATACTGGGACTCTGTTCTGCTCATCGTGGGTGATTTTTAGTTAGTTTGGTTAATTAGTTTAATCTCACACTCAAAATACAGGCAAATCTGACATTTAAAAAATGGAGGTAAATTTATTCTAGGAAAATAGAAATAGAATTTTTTTAACAAAGCCACATTTCACATCGAAATTAGATGCCACCTCCACGCTAAGAAACTGTTTGTAAGGCATGCATGCAGAATAAAGCATTTTCTTTCGTGGGTTAAATTTGCATAGGAAAAAGTTTACTTAAGTACTAAAAATAGATGTTTAAAACATTTTTTTGCAGCATTTCCGTCTTGCCTGCATCTTAATCTTTGATTCGGTCAACTCTGGCAGACAACTTTAAAATAAAGGCAAAATATACATCCACTGGATGTGAATAACACTCCAGAGCAATTTTATTTTCGTTTTTATTTTATTTTATTCTTTCCTCTTTTTTTGCTTGCTGTGTGCACAAGGTGAATTGTTTTCAGTTGGTGGAAATGACTCCCAAGTTTTGGGGTTAACTTTAACTTTTCAGTGCCTGAAATCAGTGAGCTGGCTCTTTTTGGGATCGGCTTCGATGTGACCAAAAGCAGGGCGGAGACTTAATGACTCGATGACTTTAACCGCTAACAAGCTAATTGATTCAAAAAGCTTTTAAAAAGATTGACTGCTATGTTCATTTTCAACCCATTTTTGAAAATGAGCAGTGTTGTCATGCAACCTAATTTGGCTTGATGGCGAAAGTAGATAACATAGCAGTTTGTCATAGGGCAGGAAGGACTGATAAATATGACCATCAATGTGTGATAAGGCTCGAAAACCAGATGAGGTAGAACTAACCGCAGAGGGGTCTTTTTTCATGTTTTTTTTTTTTTGCCAGATTTGCCAGGGGTGCCTTTAATTCTGGAGTTGATTGTATGTTGTCTGTGTGCACATATCCATGTACACACAGACACACACAGACACACACACACACACACACACACACACACACACACAATTCATGAAAACCTCATGTGGCATTCCTGGCTAATTAACCAGAGCAAGAATGAATTGTGGACAAGGTCCAGTGTTACAGGAAGTGATCACTTACTCAGATCTAAGGCCATGTTCCTGTAAGACTCTTGTGTAAGTTATTTTAAAATGACGTTATTACGTGTTTAGATTTAGATGGTTACTATTTGTAGTTACTTTTAAGCAAGGGAAATTATTTACCCCTTTCTCCCCCTGCAGCGTCTCTTGCTTCACCATCTGTTCATTCATAAAATTGTGTTATTCTTTGCTGTCTGATAAAAATAAAGCAGCTCATAATAGGAGAATAAGGCCCTGATTTACAATGGTCTTAAAGAATAGTGTTAATTTGCGTGTGTGTGTGTGTGTGTGTGTGTGTGTGATGTGGATGATTTACAAAGAAGAACTGTGTTCCATGATGTCACTAAACAGAGGGAGGAAACAATATCCTTTCTGTGTATTTTATAGGTTTTAAGAGGCTCCATAGGTGGAACACTGAAATTCACCACTCATATACTCACTTGTTAGACAGATATAAAAATGGTATACGTAAAAAACTAAGTGTCTATAATGCTGATAATGTATACGTATGGCTTTTGAATACTTTTTACATCTCTGATTAAACTAGTTATAGTTTTATAACAACATATGAAACATAGTCCCATTATTTTTGAAATACCGAGACATAATTTCAATAAACTTAATCCAAAAATGTTTTTCATTTGTCATCAAATGGCAAAAAAAAGTTTAAAACCTGCCCTTTGGTTGTATTAATTTACACGTTCAGTTGCTGTTCCTAAGGTGACGTATTTTGTAGAGAGAAACAGCTAAAGCAAAATCAATAATGAGCTATATTATGCTAGTTAGAAAGATATAGTCCTTGGTGTTTTTAGTAAGCCAGCCTGCACGGCATAGGAAGTGTGTGTGTGTGTGTGTGTGTGTGTGTGTGTGTGTGTGTGTGTGTGTGTGTGTTATTGATAGAGATATATATAGTATACATATGGGTATATAAATCTAACAGTGTTAATCATAATTAGTGCTTAACACTTCATAATACTTCATAATATTACATAATACCATTATGTGATGCGTGGTGACATGTTGTTTTTAATAACTGGATATAGTATGTAGTATTATGCATGAGGATGAGTCACATAAATAGCTTTAGAATGTGACAGAAGTTAGAGAAGCAATACATTTGTTGTTGCAAATGTATAAATGCACTATTGGTCCACTGTTCTTACTAGCCCTTTCTACAGTTATCTTAAACCTGACACACTTTTCTGACACTTACTTACAATAAACATTAAGGTTTTCAATAAATAAATCAATAAGATTTTCATTTGATTAACTTAGTGATGCTTTTGCCCTCACATTAAGACTTTACCCTATTGTCCGGGAGGCTCGACATATCAGAGATATCAGAGAGACAAGGTCATGACTGTTACTTCCTTATATCTGTTTTCAAGCCTGTTGTCCTCTGGGGGTGTAGAGTGACTCAGAAAACAGGACATCCCGCAAGATTGATTTTTCTCCCCAGGGTGAAAGGAGTGGGTGTCCTGCTCCTCCCGAGAACTTTATTTTTTCAGGTCACAAAGATCTCACACTCTATGTTATGTAGGACAGAGGCTGGTCTTTACCTCGTCAGGGTAGTCGAAGATTTCTAAAGCTTTCAGACATTTCATATTGACAGTAATCTGAAACAAAATCATTACCCAGTTTCCTGCAGTTTTCCTGCAAGGCAATGTAACATGTTCTCTCCATAAACCCAGTGATCTAAGATGTAACCTGTGAGACCTGAACAGATGCTGCATCTCTGAAGTAACTGTTCTGTTCAGACATTCTGTACTAAACCACATTGTACTGTACTATACCATACTGTACCATACCACGCCATACTGCATTATGTGGTATCATACTGCACCACACTATTTACCGTTATACTATACGATATTGTATCATACTATATCTACTGCACCATGCAGTACCATACTGTATGGTTACCTAATATACCATCCTGTAATACATTGCGCCATGCTGTTATATAATTTACCATGCTGTTACTGCACTGCACTATACAGCACTATACTGTACCATGTAAATGCCCCATGCTGACCCATAAGCCACTGTACTGTACAACAGCAAACAATACTACAACATGCTTTATCATACTACACCATACTGCACCATGCCAACATACCTCACTTTAAGGTGCATTACTGCATTATACTACACCATACTACACCATGCTTTATCATATACAATTACCATCCTGCATCATACCACACCATGGTGTATCATATATGACACCATACTACACCATGCTGTATCATATACTATACCATCCTGCATTATACTACGCTACGCCATGCTGTATCATATACTATACTATACTGCATCATGCTATCATGTTGCATCATGTTTTGTCATATACTATAACATACTGCATTATATATCATATTGCACTGTACTACAGCATGCTGCATCTTGTATTATTATACCTTTCTGCACCATACTACACCATTATATACTATACCATTGCCGCACATTACTACGCCATGCTGCACCTTACTACTTCATGCTGCATTATATACTATACCATTGCTGAACCTTACTACACCATGCTGTATTATATACTATACCATTACTGCACCTTACTACACCATGCTCTATTATATACTATACCATTACTGCACCTTACTACACCATGCTGCATTATATACTATACTATTGCTGAACCTTACTACAATATGCTGCATTATATACTATATCATTACTGCACCTTACTATGCCATACTGCACCTTACCACATAATACTACATTATATACTATATCATTACTGCACCTTACTACACCATACTACATTATATACTATGCTATTGCTGAACCTTACTACACCATGCTGCATTATATACTATGCCATTACTGAACCTTACTATGCCATACTGCACCTTACTACACCATGCTGTATTATATACTTTACCATTGCTGCACCTTACTACACCATACTGCACCTTACTACACCATACTGCATTATATACTATATCATTACTGCACCTTACTACACCATGCTGCATTATATACTATACCATACTGCACCTTACTACACCATACTGGTGCATATTAACACCAAGCTGTATCATATACTATACCATACTGCACCATACTTCACCATGCTATACCATACTACTCCAAGGTGTACCGTACTATGCTTTACTATACCATGCCACACCATATTACACCATGACATTGCTCTACCATACAGTACAATACTATATCATATTGCACTATATTACTGCAGCATAGTGCACAAAACCATACTGTGCTCTACTATACCGCACCATACCATGCTGCACTACTGTACCCTTCACTGTCACCCAGTAAATATCTCATGAACAAGTGCCAGTGATATAGCAGTGCGTTTTTGCAGTTGGCTATGAGGAAGGACAGATGACAATAGTGGGATGTTGATACATTGTAAGGTGCTTATTAAAGTGTGTGAGGTTAGTTGACATAAGGACTCTGTCAAACCCCAAAGCTCATTCTGACGTAGTGGTCACAAAGTGAGTCATGCGACTCGGTATCAGGAGATACCATTATCACAGACTTCAGTGTCTCTGTGTGTGTGTGTGTGTGTGTGTGTGTGTGTGTGTGTTTGTACCGTATGTAGATATGGCACTAGTAGGTGTTCAGCAAAGGTTGTTTCACTGTAAGAATTTAATGTGAGAGCAAACTTGTTTTTTTTTCAGCTGGGCCAAAGTGGTACATTCAATGATTATGATGATTTTGCTGTAAATTAGCCCCCTTTTTAGGACATTTAGTAACATAATTGGCAATTTGTATACAGGCATCATAAGACTGTTACAATTTGTGGTTTCCAATTTAGTTTGTGAGGCTGTAAGTGGAAAGTAAACATCTGAAAGCCTAGCCCTTTGGCACACAGCTGTCTCTTCCTTTTGTTGCTGCTTGTGGCTTTAGGGGCTGTCTGAAACCATCTCAGCACACATGCTGTGAAACAACCGAGAGCCACAGGGACACCAAAATTTTCAGAAGAGAATGTCTTCCACTACCGTTCTCCAGTCAGCACTGCGATAACACACACACATATTTAAATTTGAACTGTGTTTGTTTAAGTTAAGCTTGATGTGCTTTCAGTGCGCGTGTCTTGTTTGAAGTGGGCCAAGGCCATCTCCCCTGCACTTCCTCAGGGTTTGGAAGGATGCGACTCACTTCCTCCCTGCGTACTGGGAATCTCTGAGACTTTCCAAAACTTTGGTGTCTTATGGAACCACTTGTGAAAACGTCACATATTTTACTCCCTTGTCATTCCAGATCACAGAACTATTCCCTGCTGTCTTATTTAAAAACCTGAGATGCCCAGAGTCTGGTCTCTGCTGTCAGTGTATGTCTCTGAACACGTGTAGACTTTTCCATGCAGACATTACTGCTTACAGGTTTGGAAAACCTGATTAAATGTAGGTTTTTTTTTTCATGATTCTATGGCATTTGTTTTTAGCACCCTTGAGGTCATATTTGACCCTAACTTTTATTTCACCCTTATATTCAACCCATTCATTGGTTGGTGGACATCTCAGGAGGTCTCATAAGGACCATTTCATAACATGTAGTAGGAAAGGGTTCATTTAAAAAAAAACAAAACCTGTTTTTGGGTTCACTGAGTCTGTATCATCATTTTAGCCAATGGAGATATTTTTTCCTATCATGATAAGGTGGTCTGGGTTTTCCAGGGGTAAAAAGCATGTAAGAAATTATTCTGAGAAGTAATTAATTGAATTTTTTAACTAAAAAGAAGTTAAGCAGCTGTAACCCACCCACCTACCCAATAAAAGATGTATTAAAATATAAAACAGGGTTTGTTTAACACTTTTTGGACACTAAGTAATTCAAAATGTGTTACTGTATCATGTTGTTGACTTCACGATTTGCTATTTATTGGCAGAATTGCTATTTATTGGCAGAATTTCCCAAGATCATTGAAACTGCTGGAGCAGCGGTTATCACAGATTTAACTGTCCCTAGTTAGATCCTGAGCTCTGGTTACTGTCTGTTTGTCTCTCTCTGTCTCCACGTGGGTTTCCTCCAACCTGCGAAAACCATGCTGGTAGATGTTTTTGTGATACTAATCTACCAAAGTGAATGAGTGTGTGAACATGCGTTCATGGTTCTCTGTAATGGACTGGTGTCCCATTCAAGGTGTATTCCCACCTCACCCCCAGCGTTTCCATATTAGGCTTCGGATCTTGAGTGGGAGTGTGATCGGCAGTTTGTCTGGGTGAATGAATGCATGAATGAAATGAAATGGCCCTGAAAAGCACTGCTTTAAGAGTTAATGAGTCTTTAATAAGTGTTTGTTTAAGCTTGCCTAATAGGGGTGAAATGCATACATGTGGAAAGTGAATCATTTTTCCAGCGTCTTTGAGTAGTCATACTGTGAATGTTTGTGAACTGAGCCTGTCATGCAAATTTTGTGCTTGTGTTTGCCATTGCAGTTTCGATGTTGAGAATGGGCCGTCTGCAGGATGCAGTCCTCTGGATCCACAGGCCTCTCCTGGCTCGGGGCTCATCCTGCATCCCAACTTCTCCCAAACCGGACACAACCAGCGGCGAGAGTCCTTCCTGTACCGCTCAGACAGCGACTATGACCTGTCTCCCAAATCCATGTCCCGCAACTCCTCTGTTGCCTCGGAGCTGTAAGTTCAACAATAATAATCACAACAGTAACAATAAGCTGAATAATGATGCCTCACAAAGCACAACAATAATCTTAAAAGTAATTCAGGCAACCCAAGATGAGTGCAATGCATACATTAACACAAACAGGACAAATCCAAATCGAAAGGTCACTTACTCTACATAACAGTCTGTATGAGCTTAACATCCATGACATTATTTGTTAATCATCATCGTAACATTTACCTTTGCAATAAGTGATGATGGAAAGCCGCAATAAGTAAATGATTTAATAGTTTTATTTTATGCTTTGAATATTCAAGCGCTTTAGCAAAATGCAGTGCACTTCAAAAAATGCTAAGTGAAAATATCTTGAATTTATCTAATACATTTCCTATTTTGAGATGATTAAATCAAATATTCAGCTTGGTTTTAGATCGTTTCAAGTTTCATATTTTGTGTTTACGTTTTGCTTTGTCATAGAAATAAAAGCTTCTTAAATGTATTGATTTTAATGGCATTAAAATTATTTACCAGTAGCCTGTTGTAACCCTCTAATAGGAAATACTACAGCATATAACTTGTACTACATTCGAGATATTTTCACTTGCTAAGATGGAAAATTTGCAGTTAATTATTCATTTATTAAATTAATTGTTTGTTTGTTGTTTGTTTGTTTGTTTGTTTGTGTGTTTGTTTGTTTGTTTGTTTGTTTTAAATGATGTGCCATCAGTCAAGATCAGATAAGGTATTATTTTATTATTATATGTCTGCCCTTAAAGAACAATCTGTAGTTCAGTAACTTACAAACAAGCATGATTAATATGCTACAAAATACTTCAAAGCTGTTTTATAGTTCTGTGTGTTAAATATTTAGGAGAAAATTAGTCTCAAATAAGTCCTAAATATACAGTGGAACCTCTAGTCACGAACGCCTCTGAAGATGAACAAATCGGTTCCCGACCACAAAATTCGCCAAAATTTTGCATCTGGTCACAACCACATAATCGGGTGCCGAACAAACACAGCCCCGGCCATTTTTCCCTTCCACTTCGTATGCGCCAATGTTTTCCCATTTCCTGTTTGCGTCTTGCGTAATTGCGTATTGCACAACTAACAGAGACGCTAAGACCTCCCCGCCCATCTTCATCCTCACTTTTTTAACGCCAGAAGTCGACTCATGGAAGGTTAGTTTTCTTGGTTGTTTGCAGTAAGTTTTTGTATAATTAAGGATTGT
>JAQMCW010000035.1:6211581-6232685 GCA_030068335.1 Chrysichthys cranchii
GCCTCTCACCCGATGTCAGCTGGGATTGGCGCCAGCTTCCCCCCGCGACCCTGAACAGGATTAAGCGGAAGACGAATAACCATAAACTGACTGTCCATAAGTGCGGACACTGTGCGTGAAAGGGTTAACTACATGCCATCATAAACTGCTGATTTAAAATGCAGATCGCTTGCTGACATGTTTGAATTGGGTATAAAGCAGATTTGTGCGGTTGGGGAGTCCACACCATTTCAAATATGACATATACTTTTGTGAATCCACCAGGCTGCAGAGTGTGTCCTGAAACACAAGAGGGCAGTGTGAGCACAACGTAGAGCAGCGCTTGGCAATAAAGCGCCCTGACTTATTCACTGACCCCGTGTGACATTTTCCTCATCCCACTTTCCACTTAGCACTTGACCACTTTAAAGACGTTAATCAGCTGCTTAGGTCTTTTCCACGTGTCCGCCGTTTTCTCTCACTGACGCGTTTTTCCACCTGGAGTGTGTGAGCAGAGGGAGAAAAAGCAATTCCTGACTTTTATTGAGCGCGGGGATTATTTTTTCCCCCCCCGACTTACCACGAGCTACGTCAAACCAATTACGGCGCTCTGTTAGATGTGTTCGCTGGGTCCCGATCAAGTCTGTCACGTCCCGAGCCAGGCAGATGGAGATCAAATCGATCTCACAGACTGGCTGTTCTTTCCGGAAATATTCGGGAAGATCAATCCAGTCTGGGAATGCTGAAGGACATTCCGTATAACGTTAACGGAGCATATTCATACGTGTAAGTTCTAAATAAATGAGGTACACCATTACATATTAGATGTTATTTCAGTTGTAGGTTTAAGATGAGTTTGCTCTGATAACACTAGACACAGAGGCACTCAAATGACCGTGGCGGATTTATATCCTGTTAAATGTATTAAATGTGCTGAAGCACACTATTATATGCCCACTTTTTTTCCATTTAGGAGATCACCGGCTACCACACAGCCCTCCTTCACCAAAGTCTGCCTGTCTGGTAAGCCATCACACTTCGTTATAGCGTGAATGTGTAAACCAGTCTGATTAACATTTCATATGCTGAGACTTTTCTTAAAACCTTGGCTGACTAGCTGTCTCAAAATTCGCCAATACAGTTGATCCTCTCATTAACGGACTAATTGGGGGAGAGGCTGTCCATTGCCTTGAATAGTCCGATGATGAGAAGGAGGCAGGGGTGGGGTGGGGTGAGGGGTTAAAATAGTGGAAATACAAGGAAAAACACAACTAAGGTCCATAAAAGTGCTACCCAAGTACTGTACACATGACAAGCAGCATAACGACCAACATAAATAGGTACGTACATTAAAAACTAATGTAAATAAATATGTAAATACAACTGTAAATGTCATTTCCCTTATGTGTTTCCACACCATACGCCTCAGAAACACAGGAGACAGAAACACCAGACTTCTTAATGAGCTGTAATTTCTGGTCAGTACTAAGATTGACATGCTTTCTTTTACCACTAGACTTATCTTTGGGTGGCATAATGATGGCAGAAAAACAGTGAAAAACACCGGATAATCGCTGAAAAAACAGTATAGCTTCACAACGACCACAGCTCAACCGACTCTTGTAAGCAACTAGTAGCACAAACGCCACCGCTACCTAGCGGCCAATTGCTGAACTACTGGACTCAGTTTGCAACACCCGGGATTTTTAAACTTTCGTACCGGACATTCTGGCTAATGGCTTATGTATTCAGACCAGCAGATTTTGTCCATTGCTTCCGATATCCGTTAATGCGGTGTCCGTTGATGAGAGGATCGACTGTATATCTTATTTTGGGATTAAATATTAGCATTGCTATACAAGGTGGGCCACAGAAAAGTAGCCCGCCTCCAGCGATAGGAAGATAAGATGAACGAGCAAATAAACTGTATTTATTAACTTAAACAAAAGTCACAACAGATGCTGAAAGTGCTCCCCGTTCACGTCTATGCACCTACACATGGGGCGACAGACGGAGAGAAAGGGGCTATGGCCTCCTCCAAAGAGTATGGCACCGGGATTGGAGGCGGGCTACTTTTTCATTGCCCACGCTGTAGAACCCGGCATCTGAGTGGCCTTTTTTCCTATTTTGTGATCCTTCTGATGGGTGCGTGTGCGTGTACGTGTGTGTGTGTGTCTGTGTTTAAATAAGAGGTGGATGAGATGCAATAGGGAGTAAAGAGATCTTAGAGTACAGTTATTTCACATCATGCTTTTCCTTTCAGGCCAAAATGGCATCATTTGTGACAGATATGATGGTTAGATTAGACTGGATTAGATTAGATTCATCTTGCGCAGCATGCCAGTATTAGTACAAGTGCAACTAAATGTAGTGTAGCCGGGCAATAGTAACAAAGTGCAGACTAAGCAGATCTAAATAATTCAATATGATTTATGAATGATTGACCCTTATGTAGTAAGGGTAGGGTAGGGGTAACTAAGGGGGTTAAGATGTTAGACTACTGATCGGATAGTTGGGAGTTCAAGTCCAAGCACCGTCAAGATGCCGCTGCTGGGCCCTTGAGCAAGGCTCTTAACCCTCAACTGCTCAGTTGTATAAATGAAATAAATGTTACTTTGGATAAGGGCGTTTACCAAAAGACTGTAATGTAATGTACAGGATATTTCAGAAAGTGAGCCAAGTACATATAATTTTATTTAACTAAAACAAGCTTATTCTTTGAAGAGTTGCTGATTCTTGTAAGCGTGTTAGATTTTTGGTTCAGCTCAGACTGCAGCGCTGTGGCTTTTCAGGAAATGTAACGCATCAAATATACGGTAGAGGTTGTACGACTGCTGATTTTCTGTCATACGATAAGTACCTCAAATACGTCGTCAGTCGCCTTTTCCATAATTAAAGGTGCATTGTGTAGGATTTCGAGGGCTCTGTTGGCAGAATTGGAATGTAATATTCATAAGTGTGTTTTGACGAATGTATAATTACCTGTCACTGTGAATCATTGGGTTTCGTAAGCTCAGAATGAGCCCTTTATATCTACAGTACATAAAGAGTGGGTCCATGTCTATGGAGCCGCCATGTTGTTCCACTTTACAAGAACCGACAAACCTCAAGAGAGCATCTTCCATGTTTCGTGTTTTTACGAGTGGCTGCGTGAATCCTGAAAGAAGCACCAGAAGGACGACGAAGAAGACACCTTTAAATAGTGTACTTGGAAGCACAATACGGGCACCTGACGGCCACCGTACCTTCTAATACACGCTTGGAAAGGGAGGGGTAAGAGAGGGGTATTCGTGTGGATGAATCCTGCATAGTAGACCTTTAAAACAAAAAGTGTTTGGGGACATAGTTATTTTTAAGCGGTTTTGTGTTTTTGTCGCTAAGAACCCATCAAACTGCATTTCTGTTAACAGCCATACACAAGCTACAGATTATATTCCAGCATCAGTGCTTTTTAGTTCAACTACGGAAATCAGGCTAAAATAATTATTCTATGTATCAGTTGTTAAAATGCACTCATGTGGACGAGTTGGTGAAAGCCTGCGACCCAGAGGCTCTTTATAACTTAATGACGGACGGAGGATGCGCAGTCTACAGCAGGGAGATTGTTCAACTCCTGCCTCAGTAACGTGAAAAAAAAACCCGAGTCAGGATCAGCCTTGTTGAGCTGGCACGTGCCACAGATCGGAGTCTTATCTAGCTGAGTGGGATTGGATAGTGATCTGCAACCCATGGGTCCAAAAGCGCTCTTTTACATTGCGTCGGTTATAAGAGAGTTGCCACAGTGCAAGGAGTTTATCGGACAGCAACTCAGTGGACAATTAAAGCCACTGCAAGAGGAATTCCTTCTGGAGTGGATGGGAGTGGCATTAAAAAACTAATCTCCGCATTCTTCTGAGCTCCATGCAAAGTACCTAATGGTTCATTAAAGAAAAAAAAAGTGTACATTTGTGCAGTGGATTGCAGAATTGGATTCATGTAGTCAGAAATAGTTTACCTTTACCATGCTTTCTTTACTGCTTGCCTTAATGTTTTTGTATTGACATCCCAACATCTGTGACTAGTCAATGCGACCCCTACTATGTGCGGAGGAGTAATAAAAAAACATAAAAACATCCGAGAGAATAAAAATAACAGTGAAGAAAATAGCTATGTTTTTTTTAAATATCCCAGTGGAATAGTCCAGTAGCACAGCGCCTACGCCATGTTATACGAGGCTACGTGACTCCCCACACTGTTCCCAGCATCTTCTCATTTACCATCACTCATCTCCAGGCTAGATACTGCTGATTGACCTGGTAAAACACACACACACACACACACACACACACACACACACACGTGCACGCACACATACACACGAATTACACACAAGAACAGAACATTGCCTATTGTTGAGTCTAGTACAAGAACAGTGGAAACCCACAGGAAGTGGCAAGCACTTATTGCATGGCCATACATGTACATGCACACACGCACACACACACACACACACACACACACACACACACACACACACACACACACACACACACACGCATATCAAACTATATTGCCCACATTGGACATTGTTGAGTCTAGTTTCTGTTTATAGACCTTGGGAGACTGGAGTACAGTCATGTCACTGATGATGGTGTACGTGTGCATGCACACTCCTTACCGGATTTGAGCCTAACGTCAGCATAATTATGATAATTTGCCTTATAGCTTTCACACCCTTTCGTACACCACACACACACACACACACACACACACACACACCCACCCACCTGTGGAACCAGCCATACAATACCATTTTAGGGGGCTGTTTTGTCCAACTAGGAGGGCAGCACTTTGGGATAATGGCTGGGAAAATTCCATGAAATTCCCCCACTTCGGCCTTGAGGGACGCATGAAACGTCACTTCAGACATTCACAGATGCAAGCTCAAGCCCGTGCTGCAGAGAAACACGAGCATTTCTCTGAAACAGAGAATGTTGTAGCGGTTGAGAAATCCTTGGCTGCATTTGTTTTCTGTGAGGTAATACTGGGAGGGACAAAGCAGTACTACAAAGAAGTATCAAGGTTTCAAATTATTCAGCAGTTTACATGATCGGGGTTTGTTTTTATTGATAAATCAAAGTTGTAAGTTGGAATGAGTTTCTTTTTTTCTAACACCCCCCCAAAAAAAATAAATACAAGAAAAACAGAAATTTGAAGCAAAAAGAATTTGACTTTAATTCAAAGGAAACGAATCTAAGAGATCAGTACTACTAACTTCCTCATACTACCATTTCAGTAGCATCATTAGTTCCTCTAATCTCTAGTCATTTAAACGAGAACAAAGAGACAATGTCCGGTGAGAGAGAGAGAGTGTGAGTGAGCGAGGTGTGCATCGGCAGTAGGAGGTGTTCCTGTCAGGTGGAGCGGATTGTAATTGACGTCAGTCTGCAGCATGCGGCTTTTGTTGACTTCCCCTCAGCCCAGGTGGACTGGTATACGCTTCCTGAAGGCCCGATCAATCTTACCAGCATACAAAGCCACAGTGATTCAGTGTCTCAGTGCGCTGCATTTTTATTTACTTATTCATGCATTTTTTTACACTGTGTTTAATTTCCATTAGCACACCCAATTAGAAACTGATAGCAATGTTGTGTACACCACTGCATTGTGCAAGAGTGTACTTCGGGTGGTTTTTTTGTTGTTGTTGGTGCTTGTTTTTTATTGGCAACAGAATTGAAACATTATGTGCGTTGTGCTGGAACACAATAGACAAGCGGACGTTGTGGCTCTGCTGACAGAGTAAATGTCTTCTTTATGAATATGTTATAATCTCAAAGGAAATTTTCCATATTAACCCTTTATTGGGCGAAGAACCATATTTGGTAAATTTAACAGACAAAAAATGGATCCCCCGTGCGTCTCTGTGAGGTCGTTTAACCACGTGGATTTGTCCCTCCATTTATGTTTTTCATATATATATATATATACAAACACACAGAGGGACCAAAAATGTATACACATTTCAGTATGAAGAATATGATAAAATATATATGCATAAATATCATATGCATAAAAGCTGTACAGTGGGACCTCGGCTCACGAACTTAATTCGTTCTGAGACTCTTTTCATGACCCGAATCAATTTTTGACCCGAAACATGTTTTTAAAGTATATTATGGGTTTATGTGAACAGAAAACAGAAAAAATATTGAAATAACCTTAATTATAGCCAAATAAAGCTAAATGAAATAAACAGATGATTTTAATGCACGTTACCTTTGCGGTGGATACGTATTTGCTGGTGTAGGTGGCTGGTGGCGGAGGGACATGGTGGCGGTTCTCATGTTTTGCAATTATTTCTTTATTTCAACTGTTATACGCTTAGGCTTCTTACTTTGACTACCATTTCCACTTTCTTGGGACCCATTATGAAGGCTTGTAGAGCAAAAACGCAGAGAAACACAACGTAAAAATGCGTTGAGCACCTTCACACCACGAGTGCCACGGTTTGTGCCACGAAGCATGGGTTGGCTTCTTGTAGGTTAGTCGAGGATTTGTTTGTCAGTCGATACAAAAGCTGCTCGGGAGTTTAGTTCGGACGTTGCTTTGTTCGCCCATCCAAGGCATTCGCGAGACAAGGGTCCACTGTATTACTTATATAGACATCAGAGGGTAGACTGTCATTAACGTAGGCTCTCACGTCTTTGTAGTAGTGTGGTGTGCTATTTTGCTTGAAAAAATGGGCATAGATACCCCCCGATACACGCACAAGCGCACACACTTTTTGGGGAAAAAAGTTTATTCTGGCTATATATGGTAACTCCATCGACCTTGATTTCCAACTTTAAAAATGAAAAAAAAAAAAATGCTTGTACTATAAAGTCTTTTACTATCCTCCAGTAACATTCTAGGGTTGACATTTTTTTTAAATTTGTGCCGTATAAAGGGTTAATTGACAGGTTCATTTTGACGTTGATGTTGTTATAATTCCTGTATCGCTCATTTGCAAGGATGTTAGTTAACATATAGCGGACGCTCCACGTAATCTTCAGCTGATACTAAACCGCTTAAAACAGAGCTTTGTTTATGAAAAGTAAAACGCATATCTGTTAGGATGACACAATAGGATAATGATGATATGATGACGTAATAATATCAGACATGTTCTATAAGGACATATTTATGTTTTCTTTTTGTTCATGGAATGAGTCTCAAGTGTTAGCGCTTTGCAACAGTCAGTAAGGTTTCCGCCGCGGTGTTCAGCACAGAGGAATTTGGGCTCGATCAGTTTCTTGGTAACATGACAAGCTGCATAGGTTTTTTTTCTGTGTCAAAAGAGAGGAAAAAAAAAAAGAGTCTGCTGAGGAAATGACTGTTTATTGCTGTTGTAACACGTATGATGACAGGAACTAATTTGGTTCATGGACTCTCCACATATGTAGCTAGAAATGGGGAAAAGTATGACATGGCAAATTGCTGTGATGACGGTGTTGGTTATTTCCCTGTAACAGGACGCCCATCCATCTGTCTGTTATCTATACCACTTATCTGATAATGCTCATGGGTGAGCTGGAGTCAACCCTAGGGTGAGATATGGATTACACCCTGGGCAAGTCGCCAATCTGTCGCAGGACTAACACGGAGACGAACAGCCATTAACACTCACGTTCACTCCTATGGGCAATATGGAGTAGTCAGTTGACCTAATCTGCATGTCTTTGGATTGTGGGAGGAACCCGGAGCACGCAGAGGATGGAGAGAACATGCAAACTCCACTTAGAAAGGCCCCAGTCGGTCACAAGGTTCGAACCCAGAACCTTCTTGCTGTGAGGCCTCAGCCTTACCACTCGTTATGTTTTTGACAGCAGGAGTATTAGCTGATGCCTAATTCTGATCCATCATTTTTGTTGATTGATACAGATCGACTCTGCAACAGCTGACGTTACTGAATTGTCCTATGTTCAGTATCACGTCATCCATATTATTTTTCACCCACATATTTTGAACAACATCACACGGAAGATATTCCTTTTCACGGAGGTGTGAATGGAGGGAAGTTGTCAGTCTGTCAATTCCTTCTTTTCTGCCTTGTTTACACCTGTGCTCTCTTTTTCTTTTCTTTCCTTTTTTTTTTTTCAAAGGAATCCTCTATGGCCTCACAAAAACATCCTCTTTATCCTCCTCAGACACAATGACACACTCGGGCTTTATGAGTCTCTGCGTGTTAGTGATGTAACCCTCAGCTCTGGAGACAATGAGAATGAGAGAACCACTGACCTCCTGTCTGCTCCTAAACTGCTTCCTGCGTGTCACGCAAACAGGGTCAGAGGGCAGGAAGGAGAGCGCAGATTTTTCCTGTTTTTCCCCTCGCTGTTGGAATTCACCGGAACCCTGGAGGTGTTTTTCAGCGTGTGTGTGCGTGTGAGCTTCTCCCACGTGCCGAGAGATGACTCTACCTGCGAGTTAATGAGTGGGAAAATGTTGAAGATTTTTATGGGGAATTATTGGCTGCTATCGTGCACGCGCACACACGCACACAGATACAGTAATGATTGCATTCACATGCAGATTTGTGTCTAGGTCAGTCCGTATCTTTTATCAGGACAAGCTGTACTGTGAAGTCCTGCTAAATCCTCTCTTTATCCAGGGACACTGTGTGATCAACCTCGTCAGGGTCATGGCAAAGCATCTTGTCTAAAAAGGAGATGAAAAACGTCAGGTTTGAAAGGATGAGCAAGTTTGTATAAGAGATATATAAGAGCAACTGATTAGTGTGGTTAGTGTGGTGACATCTTCTCAATTCCTCTGTTTCCTGAGATTAATGCATGCATGTTTAAGGGGGGTGCATTCACATGTATCGGCTTGTCAATGTGTGTCAGCTTTGATATCATATGTTTGAGGGAAACGTCCTGCTAGTGAGAAGGAGGATTAGTTACGTTTCCTCTGCTCCTCTTGTAAACAAGAACGTCGCAGGTACGCACGACGCCATAGCACTAAGGTAAAAGATGCCACGTTTAGGAATTGTTAAGGTTTACTTCACGTTCATGAGCTGTGGGTCGAAACGAAAAGATCAGCGTAACGAGTACATAAACTTCCATCTCAAGCTTTAGCATACACTTCCCTCGCTACCTGAACACTAACTAACACGCTATGCGACCAAGCCCGTGATTATTCACTGCCTAAACCAGTTCATTCCAAGATGGCAGATTGTGAAAGACTTTCTCAGCCTCCTTATTTAGGAGTGAATCTGAGAATCTAAGCGGCTTCGCCTCGTCGTCCCATGTGTTGGAACAATAAAGCCGTAGAGAATGGCGAGAAATCTTACGCAACCCTTACAGGAAACAGTGCTGTGTGTTTCCTGGTGAGAGATAAACGCCCCATTCGATCATGTCACTATTGGGTTAATGATTCTTGATTGTTGTAATTAAGTGCTTTTAAGAGGAACCTTTCTTATCCACGACTTCCTTTCACGGGAATTGCCCTTGTCATGCTGGGATTGTACCAAACTTCATAGCTACACAGGGATATTTGCGGTTCAGATTAGGCCGTGTTGATAGAGCAGAGTGTGTACTTCTATATCCTGTTGTGTCACCTCAACTACACATTCACACCTAGAAGATAATGCCTTGGTACACATTTTATTCAAAGTCAGTTTGAAATGCATGCTGATATTGGATCGGCATAATCAAACATTTCTCTTTAAAAACACCACTCGTTTACACTAAGAGGCAAAGAGACTGCTGGCAGTTATCGTTATTAATAGTAGTAGTAGTGGTAGTGGTAGTAGTAGTCGTGGTGGTAGTAGTAGTATTTGTAGTGGTGGTAGTGGTGGTGGTAGTAGTAGTACTGGTATTAGTAGTAGTAGCCGTGGTGGTAGTGGTAGTAGTACTAGTAGTAGTACTGATAGTAGTAGTGGTAGTAGTAGTAGTCATGGTGGTAGTGGAAGTGGTGGTAGTAGTAGTGGTAGTGGTAGTAGTAGTAGTATGTAATGTAGGTTTGTTAATTTTCTTATTATAGTGATTATCACATGCTACAGTTAGTTTGTTAATGCCACTTGTGCCTTTTTCTTCTTAAAGCTGAAGTTTCTGGTTGGTTCATAATGTTAGTTATAAAAGTATTGATGTGGTGGTGGTAGTAGTACTGGTAGTAGTACTGGTAGTAGTAGTAGTCGTGATAGTAGTGGTAGTAGTGGTAGTAGTCGTGGTGGTAGTAGTAGTAGTAGTACTGGTAGTAGTAGTAGTCGTGGTGGTGGTGGTAATGGTGGTAGTAGTAGTGGTAGTGGTAGTCGTGGTGGTAGTAGTGGTAGTACTGGTAGTAGTGGTGGTAGTGGTGGTAGTAGTGGTAGTCATGGTGGTAGTAGTAGTCGTGGTGGTAGTGGTGGTAGTAGTGGTAGTCATGGTGGTAGTAGTAGTCGTGGTGGTAGTAGTGGTAGTAGTATGTAATGCAGCTTTGTTCATTTGCTTATTATAGTGATTATCACACGCTACAGTTACTTTGTTAATGCCACTTGTGACTTTTTCTTCTTAAAGCTGAAGTTTCTGGTTGGTTCGTAATGTTAGTTATAAAAATATTGATGTGTAGAAGTATTTCTGAAATGATATAAACCATATCAAGTTTGGGAATTAGTTTCTCATTGGCACGCATTAATAAATCTGGACCGTGTAACATCCAGTAATGATTTATTGACATTTCCATGCAGAGAAGCCTTTTTCGTGTAAACCTCTCTCTTTTTCGTGGTGTGCCGGTCTGTCGCTTTCTGTAAGAAAAGTTGATTACTAGTCATGTGTGAAGATAATTATGCAGCTCCATAAGCTCAGGTGCTGACTGAGATGATGAAATGTGTTAAGATTGTTTGAGATAGAAGAGAAAAGAAAAACAGCTCTAACAGGCTGTAGGTAGTATAGAATCGTGGCTCTTTCATGCCATGAGCCAAAGAAATCACATTGAACTGACTTGCGTGTCTTAAATCTTTTTAAAGCTGCATGATATATTCATATATACCATTTTCCCCTGGAAATAAGACCTACCCAGAAAATAAGCCCTAGCATGATTTTTCTGGTTGCTCATAATATACGCCTTACTCCAAAAATAAGCCCTAGTAACGATCCCAAGCAGGCGCCTGGAATCAACACCCCCCCACCCCCCCACCCCCCGCAAAGTAGCGATTCGGAGTTTGCGGCCTCGGTCGTTCGCAGATTTTTTTCTTAGAACCTTACTGATAGTTATTTGTGGAAACCCCCGCAAATTTGCAAAAAAAACCTTTGTTTTGGCTTTTTCCGTGGCAATGTATAATTTCTCATGCATTGTAGTGCGGCATGCTTAAGAAAAATATCATTTGCTAATTTTGTAACATAAATATTAACGTAAATTCAGCCAAATTTCCATCTAAAATATAACTGTATACCTTTTTTAGCACTGTTGAGGGAACATACGCAACCGTATACGAAAATGCGTCTTGGGATGGTGAGATACCATTGTACTCAGAGGCGGAGTACTCCTGCATCATACCAGTTTACTGCGTGTAGCTTACGCTACATATACCAAAGAAAACGCGCTTGCATGAATTAAAGTCCAGTGTATATATAGGGGTAACGTCGGTATTTTACACTGATTGTTCATGGGAAAATAAGACATCCCTTGAAAATAAGCAATAAGAAATTTAATGTAAGACCGTCTTATTTTCGGGGGGAAAATGGTACATACTGTATATCGCTAAACCTGAACTGAGTGAACTGTGCAAGTGCCAGCATTATAGTATGCTGGTACCTAAGTGAATACCTAGCCACGAGAGTTCCTTTGATATAGGTAAAGGTGCTGTTCTTTCACGTAGACACTGCAGCGGTGCCCACTCTGTCACGTAGCTGCTCTGAGGTTGTTATTGCTGAGGCTGTTGCGCTTTGCCAGCATGTCAGCCCGATGATGCTTCCAACAGGTGCGCTGCATGACTCTATTCTTATCGCAGCGTTTGTGTGTGGCCTGTACGTGTGCACGTCTTATCACGAACGCAAACAGACACGTGCGGTGGGCTGCTTTATCAGGTGCGCTCTTTAAAAAGTCTGCCAGCGGGAAAGCATCTTGGAGGTGTTAAGCTGGCTAGTATTTTTTCCACATACTGTTGGAAGCCATCAGTGCACCTGGGACTAAAGGGTGGCTAACACTTAATAGAAACGAGAGCGGTGTTTTTGTTCCGATAAGCCTGTTTTGATTTGATAAGTGACCTTTCTATTATGCATAAACGATAACGTGGGAAAGAGAGGGGGAAAAATCCTCAAATGCACTTCTTTGGTAAGACCTTAAGAGCATACGTTCCTCGTGCTACTTACGCAAAACATTAATGATAGCTGACTGTTAGGTCCACTGTTGTTGCTGAAGATTATGTGTTTTTATGCAACATTATGCTTTAGGTAAGGAATAAAACACAATAGAGCGCACTGTTTTTCGGAATATAATCCTTGATAGGTTGTGTGAAGGGAATTATTTCCATATAAGAACACATTCCTAAATGTTTTCTTTTTTCACCACAATGATTAGCCAACAGTTAGCATTTTTATTTGATTAATGAACGCCACACCATGCTTTTTAAGCATTTATAATGTTGTAGAACATCTTTAAGACAAGATCCTTAAATTCTAGCAGCTGTAACCAGTTGTTCTCTCACTAGCCTTTCTTCTCTCTCTCTCTCTCTCTCTCTCTCTCTCTCTCTCCCTCTCTCTCTCTCTCTCACGATGCAGCCGGTTGTTGACAAACTGAAAGCACAGCTGGTTCTGCTGCTGTTATAGGAAACATATCCTTCAGATTTGAGAATTTACCAGTGCGGTGTTTCAGTATAAATAACTAAACTGTAATCTAGGACTTTACCGGTTGCCTTTTCAGGTTTGAGGCTTAATCTCAGTGAGATATTCACAGTATAAAGTCACAACAGTGATAAGTACTGAGTAGTCCACCGGTCCTGCCATGTACACAGACCTTCTTATCAGTCTGCATTTATTAGCAGTTTGTCCAAATAGAAAAAGGTTTCAGTCTTTAACATTACGTACCTGTGCTCATAACTTTCCAAACACTAGTTAGCATGTCCTTTGCACAGTGTACTCTTTGACTGCATTGGCAAACAGCTCTTTTCGAGCACACATTACCCCTCTCATTTCTCCACCATTGATCATAACCTGACAACGCTAGGGTGTTTAAGCACTAAGATGTTATTTGCTCAGGCATTTGGGAGCTCAGGTCTTTCCCAACAGCTTGTCCAGCCCTAAAGCAATGCCCGAAACACCGCTCCGCGTGTCCTTGGCATAACAGCCATATCGCTGCCGTGGCATTTTAATGTGGAATGATAACTAGATTAAAATGAAAAACAATCCCGAAGGGCAGGCGTGTTAAGTTTCCATGGTGCCACCATTGCTCTGGAGGTCTATTACGGGACAAGCGTTTGATTCCGGTTAAAGGACTGGACAGGGCAGGTTATTTGAACTCGTTACTGTTTATATAAATTCGTCTGGGTAGTCTTACATCCAGTAACGGTCCATTTCCTATTCCCTGCAGGGAAACCCATTTTTCCATTAATATTTATTTTCCATGGTGTCCACTTGTCTCACTTTCAGTAAGAGTCGGGGTCTATAATTAGCCTGAATTCTTTATTGTCGCATCATCCTTTTAGTCATGAGAAATAGAGTTCGTTTTGCTTATTAATGTCTGCAAACTCACGGAATCACTTCCTCGTCTCTCTTGTTGGTTCTTGGCTCACAGTTGTCCTTTCATAGTCACAGAGTTAAGACAGGAAGAGGAATGACAGAGACAAAAGACCGACAGGAAAAACAGACTTTACCCAGTTACAGTTACTGGCTTACTAGCGATAATAATATGTCAGAAAATCATCATTTTCACACCACGTTTTTGAACTGATGACTAAACTTTCGAAAGTGAACCGAAGTCACGTTCCTCTTCGCTACTCAGGCGTCACAGGGGGTTTAATACTTTTGCAAATTGATACGGTGAAGCTGGTTCACGTGGATGGATAACAAATTAAGGGGAAGAAATGGCTCTGTTAATGATTTTGCTGGCATGATTGGAGTAACTAGAAAAAGAGCCACTACACATGAATACAGAGCTCACCTTTAACCTGTGATGAAACATTTCTCGCTTGATGGGTGTAGTCTCTTCTAGGATTCCTGGAAAAGAGAATGTCTTTCAGAAGAATAGCGTTCGTTTTTTTCCCACAGTATGCTTCCAGAGACTTGTAGAGTTGATGTCAAGGGGTATCGAATCTCTTCTGGTAGCTGATGTTTACCCAGCACCTTGCTAACACATTTTGGGACCTATTTTAACGATCCAAGCGTGAGGACAGCAATGCACCAACAACATCCCTAACCACACCTCAGTTTAAGACGAGCACACCCATGGGCATTTAATTGGGCACAAATACATTTTCTGTTTGAACAAAGTGGGTCCTGGATCAGAAAATGACAACTGCATTTGTCTTAAGCTAGAAAAGACACGTGCGTCTTGCTTGGTGCCGCTTTGCCCCATGTGTAAGATAGGGCCCTTTATGTTGGTTTGTCCTTTAATTTATCACCTATCTGTCGGTAACCCTTTCCGGATTAAAATGTAACACGGGAGAGGATATAGAAGAGTGCTAACGATTCCAGGTGACATGACACGTTCTGACCTAGAATCCCAGTGCAGTACTGTAATCATGTGTCAATAGTTTATTCTGAACTAAAAGTTTAAAGGAACGGTTGATGCCAAGTTTTACATTCCTCAGTACATCTAAAACTATATCCTTCTTGTTTCAGTCCATTTTATTTTGAACAGATCATAAAACTTCATCTTTTACCTCAGGTTTCATCAAGGTTCAGTTAGAATGTTTCCTCTGTACAGAGAACTTTTAGCATTTCACATTTATACAAGGAGTCATCAGAGTCAGGGATTTTTAACGGTGACTTCCTGGTTTCTTAGTAATGTTGCTGTTTACTAGTCTGCCCCTTGTTTGATGGACAGCTCTGATTTTCCTGCTATGAATACTTCGGACTTTCCAAAGTGAATTTAAAGGATAAACTTGGTATTCGTGCCTTGTGAGCACTGTAGAGGGTCGAGAAAGTATGTTCAGGCCTCTCACGTTGCTCCTCACGCAAAAGCTTGACCTTTACTGAGAGCTCAGGAGCAAAGTGCTTATGTCAGCGCAGAGCTTTTAGTCCAGTCCCTGACGTGGGATCACTCAGAGCTGTAAACCTTCACTGGACGGGATCAGCATGCATGTTTTGAACACTGACCGCCGATCACAGTTTGAGGCCACATGCCATAATTCAGTTTTATTGATTTAGGCTTAGTTCCCTTTCAAAAAAAAAAAAAAAAAAGCAGGATTGACCGCGGCAGTGAAATCTGATCTTAAAGCACCACAATGTAGCCGGCTGGAGCGGTAATATTGTTAGATCTAGCTGCATTAGGACTAATAAAGCTCCCCGGCTTGTGTAATCTGTCCAAGGCTTTTCGTGGCTTGCTTTCAAAGAGAAGCACAATGGTGGGCTTTATGGTGGTCCAGTCCAGAGAAGGCGAACCTGCGTCACTGTCATCGTCACCGGCCAGCTCAGGTGGGGGTCCTGCCTCGGTCCAGAGTGGAGCATGTGGTCTCCAGTAGAAATATTCGGGAGTAATCCTGGAGCAATGCGAGCTTGACCACGGAGGTTTGGGTAATTCCCTCCTTGGCAGAAGACATGAACTCAGCATTTATTTCCACAGCCACACATCTAATGGCTGAAGTTAATGTCAGAGGCTACATGTGGTTATTTCACTGCTTCTTGTAACGCTTATGACACGTGTTCCCGTATAACACAGTCCCTTGTAGGATTTCATATGTGTATGTGGTTTTCGAACCATAACCAGTGGGACAAGGTTTGTGTTCCTGTCCATGACTGCGTGTTTGTGTCACCATTTGAATCACTCACTATTGCAGGAATGCTTGCTCTGAGCTGCTTTACGATGGTTTCCAGGAAATAAGATAAGCACTTCCTGTTTTGTCAAAGGCATCAAGTTGCATGGCTCTATAGGTCATATCTCTGCTGATGATATCACGTTGGATATCACGCGGGACACAAGAAAATCTTTAGACCTTTTATCCGTACAGACATGAGACAAATGAGTGTTTTTAAGCGAGATAAGCACAATTCACTGTGCACAGTTGCTTGTGTTCATGCATGTGTGGATACTGTATGTATATTCATGTATAGGGATGCTTTTTGTGTAAATAACTTGTATGTAGGGGGGTGTGTTCAGGTGAGGTGTTTTTTGCAGCTCTTTTCAGATGATTTTCGTATTCCACAGCGCTGCTGAATTCTCAGATCCGATTGGTGCGAGGAATCGCATTTGATTTCAGTGAAACAGTAGCTTTGACAATACATCAGTTCCCCTAATAAACTTGACTAGTGAAAGTGAAGACACATTTAATCAAAGCTATGGTGGAGATTTCTGTACGGAGAGATTTATTGAACAGTTATGGAAGGAGTCTCCAGTGTTAGTGCTTTGTAATCAGTACATTTTCCACCACAGGAAAGTCTTCACTTGAGAGAACTTTGCGCTTTATGGTTTCTGGGTAGCATTATGAGTTGTATTATTATTATTATTATTATTATTATTATTATTATTATTCCTTATACTTCTAGAGAGAAAACAAAAGAGCGCATCAGCTGAAGAGATCGTAGTATATAACTATAGCTGTTGTAATATAGGTGAATACAGGGCCTGAAACATCTCTGAAACCTGTCTCTTGAAACGTCCCACGATACTGAATGTAACTATAAACCGTGAAAAAGTATCATCTGCTGCTCATTAATAAATGATTAATTGCAACCCATGACATTTTGCTGTGCTATGAGAGGAATAAAACTTTGTGACTTGCTGTTACATAGTTTCTGTAGTGTTCTCTGTGACCTAGTCTCACACACACACGCACACACACACAAAACACACACACACACACACACAGACCTGCAGTGATGCCATGGCACGTACAGTGTGTGTGGCCTTGTTCGCTTGCTCTGTCTCCCACACTTTCTGCTTGTTCCCAGGCTATGTAGCGTTAGGAGTCGGTTGACACGTTATTATCCAGGCATTTTTCCAGAATAAGGCCTCGGCTGACCTCACACACCGGCACGTGCCATTAAACAGGCTAACCAGGGCTGCTAATGGATTGTTTGTCCTCATACAGTAATAACGGAATAGGAAACTTTCTATTAATGCATCTCTTTCAAGCACTGTGCAACTCCTGGTCCAAAGTCCAGCTTAAAACCTACCCACATTATCATTTCTTATCTGAGACTTATCTTTTTTTCTTTCCTTTTTTTTTTTTTAAAGCGTATCCTGTGTTACATTTTTCTGGGTTTGCCGCTGGTCATTTCGTTGAAACAGTCATTTCGTGAATAAAAGGCTTGATAGGGTGTAAATTAAACCCATTTCCTTATAAATGATTACCTGTCACTTTTTGCATTGTTCGCTCTTTCCCTTTTGCTGTCTCCCTCCTCCCCTTAATTTCCTGTAATGTTCAAACTAGTGCTAAAAAAAAAAAAAAGAAATCGTTTATAAGAAAAAGGCTTCATTTATAAAGTACAGACACTTACTAAACACAGGCACCGTCTAGGAAGAGCAGAGCATCGCCAGCCAAATCCTTTCCCATCATCTGTCTTTGGCATGGTCGCCATAGCAACATTGCTAGCAACAGGCCACCCAAACACACAGGGTCTTCCCGTCTGTCGGGAGAACGTCAGCCCAAAGGAAGGCGATGTGATAACCATGACGGCTTGAGCAGCTTTCTGGACACCACATCCCGACTGAGTCAAGTGTCCAGAGTGGCCGTGTGTGTGTGGATTGTGGATTGGCTTAAACTTGTAGTGCCTTTTATTTATGGATCAGGAGACCTTTCTGCATGTGTGTGTATGTGTGTGTGCGTGTGTGTGTGTGTGTAGGCCATGCCTACGTGATGGCACTTGACCACTAGATGACTTTGACTGATGTGAGAAACTTTGTGTGTGATGTTTACACGGCGTAGCGGGCCACCTGTGCGACTGATGTGCAACGCGTGTTGATTCTGTGTGCGGAGGTGAGGAATACCACACCGCTGTCCCAAAGCCATCGGTCCACTCCTATGTGCCAACCTGCCCTGTGATCTGAGCCGTGCGCCATGTTTATGTACTCCAAACCCCTAGAGATGGGATGACATCATGACAAATATTTTCAAACAGACCTGGTCTCCAGTGGAGAGGGGTGTGTGTTTGGGAAATGGGGATGGAGGAAGTGTAAAAGCCTAGGCACTGAAACTTGTAAAAAAAAAAAAAATTTAATAAAATGCTGAGAAATGCTGGTATTTTACATACAGAATCTCAGTAATAGCTGATAATACGAACATTTTCTGGTGTATGCCCGACACAGACAGCTTTTCTATGGATCATTTATAAGAATTAAAAAGCTACCACAGTGAATATTATAACAGGTTGATTACATTATTACATATAATATGGAATAAAACACTTTGGGGTGTGCTTTTTTGGGGGAAAATACGACGTGATGGTGTTAGACGGTGTCGTAGTTACCACTACAGAGTAATATGGTCTATTTTCATATAATTGTACATCCTTTTAAAGAATGAAATTGTACTTTTTATCCATTTGTTGTTACATTTAATGTTGTGGAGTGTCCACAAAACAAGTTAGTCCCTGTTATCATTTGAGTTATGACAGCTATGATCAGTTGTTTCCTCGCCAGCTTCCTTTTGTGTTTGTGTTACTGGCAGAACAAGCCTGAAATATACTTCCTTGCTTCGGAGAACTTAAAGGAACCACTTGGTGCCGCTGTATCTTTACCAACAGTCAACAGATGTAAATAAACTTCTCTTCGCAGAAAACTAAAGATATCTGAATATGGTGGAATATCAGTGCAGTAGAACCTCTGGTCATGAACAAGAATTCGCCAAAATCTTGCATCTGGTCACGACCACATAATCAGGTGCCGAACAAACACAGCCCTGACCATTATCCCCTTCCGCTTTGTACGCGCCAGTGTTATCCCATTTTCTGTTTGCATATTGCGTATTGTATAGCTAACAAAGACGCGCACGTGTCCCTTTAATAGGTCTCGGTCAGCTGTGCCTTCATTGGCTGTACAGTAAACTCCTCCCCGCCCATCTTCCTCCTCATTTCCTTAATACCAGAAGTCGACTCATGCAAGGTTAGTTTTCTTGGTTGTTTACAGTAAGTTTTTGTATAATTAAGGATTTATTAAACTTTGATTTTTTTTTTCTGTGCTTAATACTCATTTTAAATTATCACAGCATTTTTTCGCTGGGTTTCTCTGCATTTTTGCTCTATAAACTTCATTATGGGTCACAAGAAAGTGGAAATGGTAGTGAGAGTAAGAAGCCTAAGCGTATAACAGTTGAAATAAAGAAAGATATAATAGCAAAACATGAGAACCGCCACCATATCCCTCCGCCACCGTCCACCTACACCAGCAACGACGTATCCATCGCAAAGGTAATGCGCATTAAAATCATCTGGTTTTTTTATTTAGTTTTATTTATCTAGAGTTAAGGTTATTTTAATTTTATTCTATGTTTGATTGCCACACATAAGCCCATAATAAACTTTAAAAATATGTTTTTGAGGTCTGAAACACATTGTGCTTACATTCATTTCAGTGGGAAAAACTGATTTTGGTCGCGAACAAATCGGGTCACAAACTGAGTCTCGGAACGAATCAAGTTCGTGAACCCAGGGTCCACTGTATCATGAAGCAACTGTCTTCATCGTAGAGTTTATTATTGGTATTTCGCTGACGCAGGGAAGGTTTTGGAGTATTTTACAGTTAGCGAGTTAGTGAAGCAGCCAATTTTACTTATCAGATAGCCTGCGCAATTTCAGAAATTATTATGATGCAGAATCAAGTACCGCCCTGCAATAAGAATATAAAATGGAAACAGTAAATACATTTTGGGTAATGTTGCTGAACAACTGGTTCACTACTTCACTAAATGCCCCTTTAATATCTATGAAGTTAAATGTTTAATGCAGCGTTCAGCCCGCTTTACTGAAGTGTTTCCAGTCGGGTTTTTGTGCTAGCAAGGGCCATTGTATGAGGACATTTTAAATAATAGGTTTCTATTAGCAATTAGGCCAGAAGCAGCGCTACACCCGGAAGCCTTGCTGCATGTGAAATGAATGATGATGTGTCCTCTCGTGGGAATAAGGTCACGCATTTGCATGCCGTACATTAAGGTACTTTTAGATTGTTCAAACAGTCAACAGGAACATGGCACATCTATAAAGACCTTTCATGGGTTTATTACCCAGGCATGTTACATAATCGCGACCTCTTTATTCCACCTTACTATATCACCCCGAGTAATGATTCTGTAATGATTTATGCTGTTTTTATTCCACCTTTCTCTGCAGTGTGATTTATGGAGTGTGTCCCGGTACAGGTTTCAGACCATGGAGCTTTTTATACACTCCTGAGTTTAAATCTCAACAGCTTATATAAGCCGGCGTAATTTATTGTCCTTTGATAGATTTATGCTGCGTAGTTAAAGATAAATATCGGACTTTCTCCACATGTTCTGCATTGTGTCTTTCCAGGTTCGGTTTGAGAACTTTCAGAAATATAGTGCACCCATTTTCCTCTGTTTAATGTCAAGTCAAGTCAAGTCAAGTGGGTTTTTATTGTCATCTCAACCATATACACTGTATATAGTGGGACGAAACAACGTTCCACCATGGGTCAAGTGGTAGATACAAAACAGACAAAACAGACAATTAAAGACAGGCTGCATGTAGTGCACACTTAGTGTACCGGCTACATAAAGGCTACATTTGGTGCACAGGCTAGCTTTAGTGCCAAGGCACTGTTGTGCAAAAACGCAGATACTACTTAAGCAGGACCAGACAGACAAGGAAGTAGGACTAGACAGACAAGGGAGTAGGACTGACAACAGACAGTAAGACAGGGCATAGGAAGACTTGTAACAGAGCATTGATTGTTATAAGTTAAGTCCACAGTGAAGTAGAGTTTCATTCTGATTAATGGCTAGGTCAGTGTTTCTCAACCTTTTCCAGCTTGCGGCACCCTTTCCATGAATTAATAATCTCAAGGCACCCCTAATGTAAAAA
>JAQMCW010000035.1:6249798-6263372 GCA_030068335.1 Chrysichthys cranchii
GTGTGTGTGTGTGTGTGTGTGTGTGTGTGTGTGTGTGTGTGTGTGTGTGTGTGTGTGTGTGTGTGTGTGTCAGGGAGCGAGTGAATGCAAGCCCCTCAGTGTGCATGTGTGTGAGCCCAGGATGAAGGATCGCCTGAGTGCCCGAGTAGCCATGCAGGAGCATTTTGAGCGAGCGTCTGTCTCTGTGTGCCTTTACACAGACGAGTCGTACCAGAAGCTGGCCGTGGAGACCATGGAGGAGCTGGACTGGTGCCTGGATCAGCTCGAGACCATCCAGACCTACAGGTCTGTCAGCGACATGGCCTCCAACAAGGTGAGCTGAGACTGTGCACTCTTACAGCGCACACACACACATACACGCACAGAGACACATACACACACTAAAATAGCAGCATGCAAACTATCTAACTACCGTTCAGTAACTTGTAGAACACTTTATATGTATGTGATTATATGATGATATAGTTCTGCTTTGCTTTTGTTCACACACGGCCGTCTCCGCGTGCCTTTATGAATGGTGCTATTGAGAATCCCATGCCAACAGACTGAAGTGTACGAACCCTCTTATGAGACAAAAACAGCATAGATGACAGCTGCTAAATGCTGCGACTAATATCATGCCTGTAAGGCAGACAGGAAAAATTCCTATCATAGCACCGATGTGTTGAAATCAGTAGGATCATGATTTCGTGGCGTTTAACATCAGGGCTGATCCCGGGTCATAGTTGCACACGAGCTGAATCACACCAGAATCCATATGCAAGAACGCGCACACACACAGCTGACGTGTGTGTTTGTGTTAAGCCGGTCTGCTTTCCTCATTGAGCAGGTCGCAGCACGTCTCACGCCGCTATAAAGGATTTCCAGACGATGAGCTGGAGTTAGTCGGGAGTGTTTGCGTGAGTGTCTGTAGTTATATGGATATTAAACACCTAAAACTAAGGCACCTGTCGTGTCTAATCATCTACCGTTAACACGCAACGTGCTACATGCGATATCCTGATATATATATTTGGTTGCTAGAAGTGCTACGTCTGTTGTTATCCTGTTATATAGACTTATATATTTTATTACTAATAGCTCATAAAGTCACACTGAGCGTAATAATAGGACAAAAGAGTGTACTTAGACAGGATGTCGTCTGTGATCGTATCATTTACAGCCGTCATAAGTTGTTTACAGTCTACGTATTATTTGCATGTGATTAGGATTATGTATGAATGAATCACACATGCTCCCTGGTTGTTCGGTCCAGCACGTGTGTGTGTGTGTGTGTGTGTGTGTGTACTGCAGTTGTGTTAGTCAGGTTTCCTGTCTCCTTCCTAAGCCGTAGCCAGGCACAGACTACAATAGGAGAGAGTGCTGTGTCAGGACAAGGCGTGCTCCCCCCCTGTTTGTTTCTCCTTCTGTTGACGTCAAACTACAACAAGGGGACTCTGATGAACACAATAGGGTTGATTTCTACTACATACATACCACACAGCTAGGCATGAAATCTTGAAGTGCTTTATTGCTCTTATACTCCAGCAATTTGCAGTGTAATATTTATTTATTTTTATTAATAGCGTGGAACATTCGCACTATAGACTGTTATGTTACACTTATGTAAGAACCTTTAAACAGTCGTTCCCCATTGTCAGAGCTGCTGTTATTGAAAATCAATCAACCTTCTGACCAATCAGAATCTGCCATTCATGTTCAGTACATTTCTGATTCAGTTCAGTTCAGATTTTTTTGTGTTTGTGTCATGCTTTCAACAATGGCCACTGTCTCAAAGCAGCTTTACAGAAATATATAAACTCCAGGTATACATTTCTTCATCGTCATTAAGCTACAGTGTACAGCGAGAGCTGTACGTGGGGGCGGGGTCATCCTGGAGGAGACCACGCCTATCAGCGTGGAAACGTTTCATCAGGGGATTAAAGTGATCAGTCAGAAGAGCTTTGCATTAAAAAAGTGGATCCAGCAAAATAAACAAATGCAACCTAACCCCTTACCAGAGCCAGTGTATTTTTCCTTGTCACCCTTTGTTTAAAAATGTCTGGCGTTATTATGTATTTATGTCTTTAATATGTATTTGTCCTTTAAACACCGAGCAGTTAGACCGGTGATAATTATTATTCACACATTGCACATGCTAATAATTGTTTGTACAAGCACACCACATCTTTACTCACAGCAGGTACACAGTGTCCTGTCCATATATTGCAGTGTACACACGTTTGGACAGCAAACTGAGAGGTGTACACCCGTCTGCGCATTCATGTCCAGCGTCACGCCGTCATGCCAGTAGAGCTAATATTTCAAAGTAGGATCTTCATTGCAGGCAGAACTCACTGGAGAATAAGACTAGGTTGAAACTGAAGGTTTAGACGGAAAACGGAGAGCCAAAATAATCTGTTAAAAAAAAAAAGAAAGAAATTTCACGTCAGTCACCTGATACATAAAGGAAAGTCGTACCAGTACACGTTTTTATGCGTTTATTTATTTATTATATTTATAGTACATTTCTTGCTATGTCCTGAGGAGGCAGTGTTTCCTGGCGGCAGTGAGAAGGCAAGGAGTTTTAGAGTTACAGAAATTTACTAGAAGAGTTATGGATCTATGGTGAAGAAGAAAAAAACGAAACAGGAGAAGATAGAAGCACAGGACAAGGACGATGATGATGATGATGATGATGATGATGATGATGATGCAAGGATTATGCTTCTTCTCACAAATCCAGATGTTGGGGGTCAGGATTGAGGCGGGTGCTTAGAAATTGTACGATATGCTAAGAGGAGATTATGAGGACACCTGGTCTTTTGGTGCACATTTAGGATTCGCTCGAGCTCCGAGTGTCTGATGGGCTAATGCGAAAGCGTCGGTGTTGTTAAACACGACGGCAGGAAATGCCATGACCTCATTTGTATACTTGAGCTCCTTCCAGTGCAAAGAAGACTGTTTAAACTGTAAACTATGTTGCAACTGGGTGCATGTAGGTGTGTGAGTGAGCGCTCGAGGCAGAAGAGGGAGGTCCCTGCATTGAGAGGGCGTGTGCGCGTAGACAGTGACTCCCTCACTCAGTGAAATGTAGTCAGAGCGAACAGCTCAAAGTGAGTCAGTAACACTCTGCCGTGTGTGTCAGATGCCAAATCTCAGCGCCGCTCGACACTAACACACACGTGGCTGCGCGAAGTAAGACTTCACACTCTGCCTCAAAATGGGAGCTTGTTGCTTCGAAAGAAAGGAACACAAAAAGTTCGGGAAAATTAACTGCTGGAGAAAGGTGAGCCTAAGATGGGTTTCGTTTGATTGATCAGACTTCATGCTTCATGTTTATGTCCTCAATGTTTTCTCTTGCTTGTGTTCCTGATGTGCCGTATCAGGAGTCTCAGCTTTTCAGCGTCTGAAACACGCTCTAAAAGTTTACAGTATGGTAAAGACTGTCTCTTGATAATACACAGTGTGTCAGGAAAGTCATTTTATCCTGCTGTTCCATAATGTAGGCTAATGTAGAAAAAAATCAGGTTTTTTATTTAATTAAAAAGGTAAACATTTCAGACATGTATCAGGGTTTTTTGTTTTTTCTAAGCTAGCGAGGAAGATTTTTATACGTTAAAAGATCTTGGTCTTTAATCTTGGTGTAAACTTTTACAGAGTGAATTGCAGACACCGACTCATTACGTACTGTAATACGGAGCAATGTGAAAAAAAAAACCCAAAAAACAACAGCAAAATAAAGTAGGGCTTTTTCCATTTTACTAGTTCTTGTTAACTAGACAGGGTGTTTTGTTTTTTGGGTTTTTTTTCTTTCCACCATGCTTAGTGCAAGTCCAGACTCAGAAATTTGGCTTGAATTCATCATAGTGAAGGCCCCCCCCCCCCCCCCCCCACACACACACACACACAGGATAACTGATCCCCAAAAGCATTCGAGCACAATAACTATTTTGAAATGCTAAATCGAGCATTACGCTGAACTGACGCTCTGTCTGTCAGTTGTAATGCGAAATTGGAAGTGCTTTGGGAAACTCCGTCCAACTTTCTCAACTTCTGTAATCTTCTGTCAGGCCTGGAGATGTACACTGGTCTTAGGGGTTTGGGTTTTTTTTGGTTTCTTAAGAAAACAAAACAAAACGCACAAAAGTCCGATTACTATTTGTAGACCTTGGATACTTTATGATGCTAACATTCCAAAAAAATCTTGAATTTGACCAAACCTTTGTCATATTTTGAGATTATGCAGTTGTTATTATTAATCAAATATAAGAAAATCTCATCTGGTTTTAGATGCTATGAATTGTCATCTGTGCATAGAACAAGACTAAAAACGATTGTAAATAGGTTTCATGATCATGTGTTAGGTTTATTGCGATCTTATAATTCGAGATATCTTGCAAGGCATGTCGAGCATTTTCTTGTATGTTTGCATTCAGACTCACAAATTTGCCCTCTTGCACAGAACGCTCGGGTCATTGAGAGGAAGTGAAACGCTAAAGTGAAACATTAAACAGGTCACAGCTTCTGGTTTCTGAATGTGCTGCTTGGCTAACACTCATCTCTTTCTTCAGAAAGCTGTTAAGTCATAACCAATGAGTTGTCCGTGAACTGGTTTGTCACCTTGAAGTGCGTCATCAGATTTTGCAAATGCCGATGTTGTCTTGCTGCGTACAGAGGAACAGAATGGACTTACCGCTATTGCAGTGCCGTGTTCCTTGAATGACACAACCATGAGTAACGTGCTCTTGAACGTTTAGTGATGGGGCATTCCAGCACCTTAATGTCAATCAGATAGGTAGAGGAAATAGTGCTCTTTGGAGGAAAAAGGGCAAAACACATACAAAAAAAAGTTTTATGTGTGTACTTTATTATGGTGTGCAGTATCTACAGATATGTTACAGATCCCAGTGTGGGTGTTAGACTTGAGTGAAATACAGAGTGAATCTCACGAGCTAGTAATTTAGAGCAATCTTCAGTTTATACTGCCCACTAGTGGTCACTGTAGGTCACTGAGCTTAGCTGGAATTCGAAATGAATGCATTGTTTTTCTCTCAGATCACAGGTGAGAGCTGAACTCCTTAGTATCGTGAATATGTGAGAGAGTGGTTTCTGCTTTGAAGTTAACAAGAGGTTAATATGCTATTTCTCAATGCTGGGCCATATTTCCACCTTTCTAGACAATTATTTAGACTCTTGGGTTTTTTTGATATGAGATATATTAGGCTAGATAACAAGCACAAATCCAGCATAATAGAATGGCAGCCCATATTCCCAGTTCCCTGCAAGATCAGATGTTACATGGATGTCCTTGTGTTTTTGTTTTGGTAATGGAAGAAAAAAAAAAAAGGAAAAAAAAAAGATGGCACTCAATGTTATGGGTCCAGAATAGCACAGGCACGTAGGCAGGTTTCCCCACTGCAGCAGATTGCAGAGAGACTTTTCTGCTATTGTTTTGCTGTCTCTTTCTTTCTCGTCTGTCCTCGCCTCCCTCCTGCACCTTTTCTCCTGGAAAAAAATGCCCTCGAAAAACAGAAACCTTAAGAGACGTTTTCGTTATCGCTTCAGAATTCCACGCATGTTTTCTTATACAGCTGAGATTTTCTGCCATTATGTGACTAGAAGCGTTTGAGTTCAAGGTCTGAGCAGCTCTGAGCAAAAAAAAAAAGTCTCATAATGCAGCTTTAGAACTGTTTTTTTTTTGTACTATTTTATAGGAATATTCTTAGTCATCAGTCTGTTTCAGTAGGGTTTTCCCAGTGGCTGAACTCTATCCTGGCTGCTACAAGGACGGCCCATTGATTTTGGCTTTATGCCTCTTACCAGTGAGATGAAAGTGTGTGCGTGTGTGTGTGTGTGTGTGTGTGTGTGTGTGTGTTTGGGGAGGGGTGGCTGCACTGCCAGTGTGTGGCATATGGTGCTGAGGTGCACTGATGTCCCAAAGTGCACCGACAGGGGTAAGAGGGAGACATAGAGAGGGAGGGACGTGCCTTGTTGGAAAAAAAGATGCTTCTGCAGCAGTCAAAGCCACGTGATGCTGTTGCCATGGCGTTGGGGTGTAGTTGGTGGCAGCATGGAGCGAGAGACAGAGAGAGAGAGAGAGAGAGAGAACTGATGTCATGAAAAATCAGACGAGGGAAGGCAATTATGCTGGTCTATCCTCTCTTCTGTTCTTTTCTTCACTCTTGCTTTCTTTCTGCTTACAGCCATTCCACACACACTTGTGGGGTAAAAATAGCGCAATAGAGGCAGAGAGCAAGCCAGAAAGAAAGACCGGGAAAGAGAGACAGAACGAGAGAGTGACTGGAACCCAGTGTGGTCTGGCAAAGAATCTAAAAATCAATGCTATTGTTGTAGGCACCGTTTGTTACAGCTTGGTGAAGCTCACGTCACCCAAAAAGTCCATTAAAAATGGACTCCCGAAAGTAAGACCTACAGAAAGGAGGGATGTGGGGAAATGAGGGCATCCTTATCCCTCCATCTTTGTGTTCTTCCTTTCCTTCCCCTGCATAACAAAGCAGGGTCTCCCCCTCCTCTATCGCCTTTCTGTCAAATCATATCTGCGCTGGCGTGCATGTTGCTGGGGCTGACAGACTACAGAGAGGGGGAGCGCAAAACAGAAATGGAGGGGGTAAAACGAGCTAACTCAGACATAGAGAGAGAGAGAGAGAGAGAGAGACAGACAGAGAGAGAGAAAGCGAGCGAGAGAGAGAGAGAGAGAGAGAGAGAGAGCTGCAGCAGCAGTGGAGCAGCACTAATCCAAAAGAGGAAGCCCCCCTCCAGCTAGATGAGCATCCCTGTGTTCTTCCTCATTCCTCCATCTCTCCCTCCCTCCCTCCATGTGCTCCCTCACTTCATCTCCTCCATAATTCATTGGTTCTAGCAGACCCTCCTGTTCAGCTTCAGCTCCAGCACAGACCGTCGTGAGCCTCCTTGCTGGACCCTCCTTGCTGGACCCTCCTTGCCCAGGACATGGGGACCACGCACCGGAGCACGTCGGCCAAGAGCCGGGACGTCGGCTTCAGTCGGCCGTTGTCGCACTGATCCAGACCAAGCAACAGAGGAGAGGAGAGAAGAAGGGATTTTTTTGCACTCCCTATCATCTGCCTCTCTCTCTGGCTCTGTCCTTGTTCTCGGAAAAGAGCGTGCTGTCGTGGACTTTCGTGATTTATTATTTTTTTTGGATATAAACCAGGATCCAAAATGCCCGAAGCGAACTACCTTCTCTCAGTGTCCTGGGGTTACATCAAGGTGTGTATAGAGTGCCGGGGGAACGGATACTGTGCGGTTTGGGTATCGGTTCGGTTGCTGCCACTACGTGTGTGTTCTGCAGTGTTGGTGGTCTGGGGGACTCTGAGAAACGACTACCACTGCTGTGTCAGGGGTGGCTCTGCTGGAATGCGCAGCCTTGGGTTTCCTTTGGGTTTCTTGGTTTAAATGGTTTTCAATTTCACGCAGACGTGATAAAAACCAATCAAAAACATGGCGTGATGGGTTTTTCCTTAGCGGTGTACGCTCGTATTTAGCAGCTTGTGCAGTTTTTCCGATGTGACGCAGGATATGGCTGCCATGTTGACTTATTTAATTATATACTCACTTGTTTATTTATTTCTGGGAGACGTTGCGTGCTTCTCGGGACACATTTTCATACGCAGACTATACCCCGTTTTTTGATTAGGTTTAACTTCATCGACCTGTTCATGAACCATTTCATCCAAATTCCATTCAAATTTCCGGTTTTATATTTTCTATCTGTCCGCTTGCATACAGACATGATTTTGTTGAAACGGAATATTGTTGAAAAGATCCGCATACATCATCGTCACACTATCACCAGTTTTTCTAAATGGAGGGCTGTAGATCAATTTAAACTATGCTACAAGAACAGAGCCACTTTTACAGCCTCTGTGTTTTGTTTTGTTTGGTTTTTTTCAACATTCAACTGCAGGTCTGTGGACAAATGTATTCAAATATTTTGCACTAATGATCACGCCTCTATTTTTTTTTTTTTTTTATGTTTCCAGTTCAAGAGAATGCTGAACAGGGAGCTGACGCACCTTTCCGAGATGAGCAGATCTGGCAACCAGGTGTCAGAGTTCATCTCCAACACCTTCCTAGGTGACCACCAACCCACCCACACACACACATATATATATAGATGCATAAAACGTCATAATCTAAGAATTGGATTTTTGTTTAGAATTGTCGGGGGGTGGGGGGTTTTGGCCATCGAATTTATGCCTGGAGAGACAACAGTATTTGAAAGGGGAAGACATAGAAAGACATTGAGTTTCGCTAGATTTGCTACACTGTAAGCTTGGTATTTCAAAGAGAGAGAGAGAGAGAGATCCCCAATGCAGCAGTCAGCAGAAGGAACAGGAAGGAAGGAGGGGGTGTGGAGCAAGATGGAGAATGCAGGAGATGCAGGTGGGATGGGGACTGGCTGGGAGGGGGGATCCTGCTGTACAGAGATCCTCATGGTGGAACCCCTGTTATGGAAGAGGCAGGCAGTAAATCTATGACTCATCTAGAGTTCGATATATCAGCCTGGAAAACCATCACCACACACACGTCCACACACATCCGCTCTCGTAGTTCCTGCATTTTCAGGTTATTCTGAGCAAATCCTCATCATCTGAAACCTGCGCACACTCGATTCACGACACACCGTGTTATTTATTCTTCCGCGTCCCATATGCATTTCCTTTTTGGAATAAATGAGAATCAGGATTGCGATGCCATTAGGATTATTGAGGCTATTAGCGACGAGGAGTCTGTCACGTGTGGCCGCACTCCTCGCGCCTCTCTGGTCCGTTCCACTTCATCTGTCAGCATGGAAAAGAGCAAGCCTAGAACGGCTAATGGGATTAAAACGTGACCAAAAATTAAAGCCTCTCTCTCTCTCTCTCTCTCTCTCTCTCTCTCTTTTTATACATCTGGAAGTCAGAGGAAGCACATGCAGCTCTTTCATTTTTAATAAAGGTTAGAAGAAGCTGAAAAAGCTTAGGTGCAAGGAGAGAAAAGGCACATGTGTAGATGCAAGAAATGACTCGACATCACATGCAGAACATGTTTGCTCAAAGCGACAAGACAGAAGCCCGCCAAGCGACACAGGACTAATTCAGGATCGCTTAATACTTAAACTAAAACGTAGGATTTCCAGTTCAGTTGCATCACAGAGGTGGCAGTGGACCAGTTTGTCTCAGTAAGAGACTCCTGTTCAAATGCTTATGAATTAATAACACCTAGTGCTTTAGCTTTCGTCTTTCTGTTTAGACACATTGGAGACATTTTTAAAAAAGCAGAAAGATGGACAATATCATTATCGGGCTGCGTGAAGCAAATAAGTCACGTGAGACGGCTTAGCTAAAAAAAAAACAAAAGGCAAAATGTTTCTAATATGGGAAAGCACTCCACAGTGAAGGCTGAGGAATGAAGCACTTCATCTGTGTTTTCCGTCAGAAGAAATGGCCCCCCGACTGTGCTGTCTTTTTAGCTCCTTGTCCATGGGAGGCTCCTAAGGACTGACCTTTAGAGACATCATATTAATGCAAGCGACCCCTGCAGTGGCTCGATGATAGAGCTGTAAGTGTGAGACAGAATGCAAGATGCAGGCTCTTCTCAATGAAGAAGAAAGCTCAGTGACAGAGTACTGGTCTCTCTTTTACTGTGTCAACTACACACACACACACGCACGCACATGTGTACACACATACCAAAGAGCAGGTGTGAGGCATTCAGCTGTCGAGTGCACCTGGGTTGTTTTCAGGCTGAAGGCAGCTGCTGACGTCATTCAGACAAAAAACAACAACAAAAAAAAAAAACGTTTCACCTTCACTGCCTCTCGAACAATGGCTGTATTCTCTGCCTGGATATTACAAAGATGAGACTAAGTTCTCTGGAATGCCGTCCATCCAACACTCTGTGTCTTATAGGTATCTAATTTAACAGAGTAAAAAAAAACTCAAAAAGACACATAAGCAGAAGTACTGAAGGCAGTGTTTGTATTAAATAATTGAAATCTGCTATTAAAACCAAAATCTGAACATGTCCTGATGTTGCTCTGGTTCCTCCGTGCAGACAAACAGAATGAAGTGGAGATCCCTCCACCCACACCGAAGGCCCGGGAGAAGAAGAAGAAGCAGCAGCTGATGACTCAGATCAGCGGCGTGAAGAAGGTGTCTCACGGGCCCAGCCTCAACAGCGGCATCACCCGCTTCGGTGTGAAAACCGACAAGGAAGAGCTGCTGTCGAAGGTAACGCCATCAAACGAAAGAGCGTGATTGATTTTTGAGCCCACGTTTGCGAAGACTTACTAAAGTCTGTCGGCATTTTCTTTCGGCAGGAATTAGAAGATCTGAACAAGTGGGGCCTGAATATCTTTACCGTGTCCGAATATTCCAACAATCGTCCTCTAACGTGCATCATGTACGCCATCTTCCAGGTTCGTCCGCTCTCCTTTTCCGATTAACTCGTATTTCGACGGATCACGCACGCTTGATTCACAGTCCACAATCTAACTCTCAACCCATCCTCAACAGGAACGAGACTTGCTGAAGACATTTAAGATCCCAACAGACACGTTTGTGACGTACATGATGACGCTGGAGGATCACTACCACTCGGATGTAGCCTATCACAACAGTCTTCATGCTGCTGACGTGGCCCAGTCCACACATATCCTCCTCTCCACACCTGCCCTAGATGTACGAACTGATTTTATACTCTTTGGATGATCGTTTCAAGATCATGTTGAAAGTATTGGACTGGATTGTAATCCATCAAGATGGTTTACTCGTTGTCTTGTTTCCTTTTAGGCTGTCTTTACTGATCTGGAGATCTTGGCTGCTATTTTCGCAGCAGCCATCCATGATGTGGATCATCCAGGCGTTTCCAACCAGTTCCTCATCAACACAAGTAAGTAGACATGACTAGGCCTCTCTAAAGTATCGCTAGGCATCGTGGCAGCCTTAACAAGATGCCTCAATATCTCTCTCTCATGGGTTTTTGTTTTTCTCTCAGACTCGGAGCTGGCTCTCATGTATAACGACGAGTCAGTGCTGGAGAACCACCACCTCGCTGTAGGCTTCAAGCTCCTTCAGGAGGAGAACTGTGATATCTTCCAGAACCTCACAAAGAAACAGAGGCAGTCGCTCAGGAAGATGGTGATCGACATGGTGAGCTGCTCTTATCTGCAACTCTCAGGCTCTTGTAATCTCATGCATAGCGTAATGTCTTTATGTTCGTACACATGTCTAAGCCTGCTTCTCCCCCCCCCATCTTCAGGTACTTGCCACAGATATGTCTAAACATATGAGCTTACTGGCCGATCTGAAGACCATGGTGGAGACAAAGAAAGTTACCAGTTCAGGGGTGCTGCTTCTAGACAACTACACAGACAGGATACAGGTAGGAACCACCTTCTGTAGTGAACAGATCACACCAGGTGCAAATAAAATCCCATTTTGAAACAAATAAAAAAAGCCCATTCACTGGAGTGGAAGTGAATGATTGCTCACAGCATTGGTTATTTATTGAATCCACCTCTTCCGATTCAACTTCACATCGAGTTCATGTTGATGGACTTTAACACTGCGAATCTGCCGATCTTGGAAGTGTGGTTCACGGTAGACGAAGAGTGTAGGGCTGGATCACGTCTTTCTTTTAATCACTCACGAACAACCAACTAGCTAGCTAGCTAAGGTCAGTTGTTCAGTGAAGCAATAACCTTCCCTCGAGACCCACGTCACACCAGGACTCTTCCACAACACTTCCACCTCTATGCCATACTGAGCGAAATAATGTTCAGCGCACATCCACTACAAGGTCGGACCATAAGAAAAAACACCCTGTGTCGTACCGCACTCTGCTTTTATGTCTTGACTAATCGCTCTTTCGAGCCGGATACATTTATATTTGTTAATGAAATGACGTAGGATTGAAAATAAGTCAGAAAGTGAGGAACCCGACGATTAGCCTGATCAATTCTAATCAGATTTCTGTTGAATTTCAATGAAGGTGCTTCGAAACATGGTGCACTGCGCTGACCTGAGCAACCCCACCAAGTCTCTGGAGCTGTACCGCCAGTGGACGGACCGCATCATGGAGGAGTTCTTTCACCAGGGCGACCGCGAGAGAGAGCGTGGCATGGAGATCAGCCCCATGTGCGACAAGCACACAGCTTCAGTTGAAAAATCACAGGTACGCAGCAGCAATTACGCGGTTCCTAACATGAGCCGACGCATCATTGGGGTCCCATTGGATTATACGCCGCATTTAAATGTCCTAACTAATTTTGTCTGTTCTCCATCTAGGTCGGTTTTATTGACTATATTGTCCATCCGCTGTGGGAGACCTGGGCAGACCTGGTCCACCCGGATGCACAGGACATCCTGGACACGCTGGAGGACAATCGGAACTGGTACCAGAGCATGATTCCTCAAAGTCCCTCTCCACCCTTCTACCAGCCTGAGAAAGAGGGGCACGGCGGAGGACCAGTGACTGACAAGTTCCAGTTCGAGCTCACTCTGGAAGAGGAGGACTCTGAAGGCACCGAAAAAGATGAACAGAGTCAGGGGGACGAGGAGGAAGAGGAGGAGGAGGAGGCAGAGGAGGAGGATCGAGAGGAAGAGATGGAGCCGGCGACGACACACATCCAGATCGTAACCGAAGACGCCTCACCAGTGGATACATAGGACCTTATGTAGCCCAGTTTAATGGCTAGTTCCCATTTTTTCCCTCGCAATCTGGCAGTTGATGCTTTCTAACAAAGCCCAGAGAGAGCGTTTTTGCGGCCCTCTTTTTTGGGATGAGCATGACTGGCCCTCCTTGCACTTAAGTTTGGAGCCAGCTGGGTTGGAGCTCTCAGGAAATAAATGCTGCAGACATTTTGTGTTTTTTGGAGCTGAATGACTGACGGGTGACTCTGAGATACAGGACGGATTGGGGCCAATCGTAGACTTGCATTTGTCTAGTAGGCGAACATTTGTGGAGTTGACACTACTGAGAGATTTCTTTTTGTACCAAGTGACTTTTTTCTAAAGCTATCGGGATAAAGTCGGGGTAGCAGACGAACTACTGATGAACAAGTATTTGTAAAGAAAGAAACTGTTTACTTTTCTGTACCATTTGTCTAAAGACTTTGTGTGCCTTTTTTACTATTGTCTTTTTAATGGTCTTTTTTATTTATTGAACACACTTTAGTATAACTGTACATGGAAATGTTTCTTTCTTTTTTCTTTCTTTTTTTTTTTCTAAAGGCAAACCAGACAGCTTACACGAGTCCTTTTCTATAAGCCGAAGAGAAAACTCAGTGTCTTCCTTTGTATTTGGCAATAGAACGAAATAATCCAAATGTCTGAAATGTATATTCCAGTCAAAGATGCACTTTGTCATTTTTTTTTTAAATACTCGTTACTTGTTCAGTTGAGTGAATTTGCTACAAGTTCGTTTTGTATATACACACAATTCACAAAGAGCATTTGAGCATAACGAGAATTTGAAATTTGGCAAATCGAAATCAAATGCACTCAGGCAAAGATTACAGAGCTCCTGATATATATATAGATATATATCTCAACAGCCAACACCCCCCC
>JAQMCW010000035.1:6309600-6321154 GCA_030068335.1 Chrysichthys cranchii
TTTGGCCTTCATCTGGACAACCTGCTGCCGGAGGGTTTCAGTCACTTTAGAACGGCTCGACATCTTACAAAGTCACTAAGTGCTAAGTTCGGCTGCCAATTAAATAGGGTTTGTCAGATAATTAAGGAAATTATCACCAGCTGCCAGATTAACACCAATAACTGGGAGGGATCTGAAAGTGTTCTTTAATTTTGATCATATGCTTAAAATATTTTCTTTTACTCCTCTTGGATAATTTCCACCAAGGACTACATAGTGACCTCGCCATTTAGGAAATTGTAGGTTGTTCTCTAGTTTTGATCTCCACTGCATGTGTACGTGTGTGTGTGTGTACGTGTGTGTGTGTGTGTGTGTGTGTGTGTGTGATTTCCATGTGTAGCTCATTCCACTGAAATAAGAGAGACCTTACCAGTAGAGGCGCATCCAGAGGAGTTCATCCATAGTGGGTGTAAGCCCCTGTGGATAAGCCTCTGCTTGTGAGGTCTATCATATTTCAGTGGAAGGAGCCTCACGTGCCCCTGGGACTGGGCGGCAGGGTCTCAGCTGTAATGCACGATACTCATCTGCAATCTGCTCCACATGCTGTGTGCAAAAGTTACCATCAGTAAACAGAGCAGAGGATAATGTTTCATAACAGCTGTGCTGAGTGGCTGCATGAGGGGCTATAATACTAGAAATGCAGATGTGCACATACATTATAACCTTTTTGAAAGGTTCAAAATTAGTATCAACTCTAAACTGAATATTTGTTCTACCTCTGTCTGCATTTTTCTTTTTTCTCAGTGGTATTACTAATGCTACAGATCACTATGTAATGTGCACTGCAAAGCTCTGTTTTCCTCCTCTTCTGCAATTCCAGGCTTGGTAGTTTGTTTTCATAGTTCTCCTGACTTCCTGTTTGCTGGGAAGCCACGTTGTTGTGGTTGTCCCTCGATAAGATTAGGCCTGGCTTTCTGCTGCTAATTATGTTACTCCATCCGTCACATGCGCATGCATATGGATGTTATTATGCTAGCGTATCTGCTGGGAAAAGATGAATACAGTGGAATCAAATCATGTGTAAAGGTAAATACAGAAGGTAATGTAAACTGGATAAACTGTTAGAATTGAACCCGATTGGCCTTTGGTAAAGGTTTGCATGTTATGAATAAACTCTGATCTTAATCGCACACATTCCCCTGATATCTGCGTGTCTGTTTTTTCACACATGATCGTAAGAGCATCTCTCCGGATGCTCTCTGAAAATGCACACCATCTCTTTCATGTGGCATAAATTTGGACTTGCTTTTAGGTTAGCATCGCCTCTGGCATGCTGACTCGTATTCCTGCGCGTGTGTTTGGCCTTCAGTGGGTGTGTGCAGCGGGCTGCGCAGCATGGTGTGGGAGAGACGGCTGTTTGATTATCCTGATCTGCTGTTTGATTCAATCCTCCAGGGTCTCTGTGGGCCTCCTTCTTTCTTCTTAATGCTCTAAACAAGTCCCTGGCTTCAATCTCATACATGTTGGATTAGAAACGCTGGCAGTGAATCAAAGTGAAATGTGTGTGGGCGTGGGTGTACGCATGTGGTCAAGCAAGCTGCGTGAATTAGGCACTGCTGTGTGAGACACGGATACGCAGCCTCTTATTGTGTCCTCCTTCATATGCATGCATTCTGAAATTCTTATGCATTTTTTTTTACTGGCCTTTGCTTCTGGAAATACATGAGTTATTGAATTTTTTTTTTGTATTTTGTTAAGGGAAACAAACAATTTTGATCGAGATGTACCAATTGACGAGGTAATGCAAAGAGAGAAATAGTCTGAGAGGATAAGGAAAATGATGGGAAATGCTGTACTAGTAGGAACGGTTAGCATTGCTTTGTGTGCCAGATGGGACTCTCTTAGGAAGGGTGAGGAAATATTTAGCAAGGATCAATGAAGTCAGTTGTTGTGCCGCAGCAACCCCCTCACTTCCCAATCCCTGGCTGGATTGATGTGTGCCAGACACTCCTCCAGGCCCTGTGGAGTGCTTAGAGCTTAGCCTAACTTTGATATACTCTCCGTCTGGTCGTTACAGCTAATCCCAAATGAACCTTTTTATAGTCGGTGTTCCCGGCAAGTGACGTGACCAATTTCTGTAGACCAGCCTTGTGTTTCCTTGAAAGTATTTTCGACTAGATAGGGTACCGCTCAGGTTTTTGCCTGCTAACAGTGCCATTTAGAAATCGCACTGCTGACACATGCTAGCAGTCCGTTAATTTTTTTTTAAGAAATAAAACACCTGTCCCAGTTCAATTCACCCTTAAGGTTGATTATATTCAACGGGATTTTAGTCCTCTTATACCTATGTGCTAATGCTAACCATTTTTTGGTTGTTCCAAAATGACACGGGTTTATTTTTATCCATTTATAGTTCCATTAAATGTTGTAGAATCAAGAAACAAGTTAGTTCCTGTTATCACTTACCTTTAAAGCAGTTGTTCCTTCACCTTTCATTTTTACAAAACACAATAAAGTGCCGACACTGAAGACTCCTTCCATAAATTCTTTTTTTTCTTTTTTTTTTTTTATATCTGTTTCTTGTTCTTGTTATTAGATTATGTGCAGCATCAAAAAAGTGCTTGTGAATTAGCAATTATTCCATAAACGATCGTGTGTTATTAATAGCTGATTAATACAAACCCGTGATGTGATTTACAGTCAGCACAAATGGTAAGTGCTGCTGTTATGAAAAATTAATCAACACCTTCCGACCAATCAGAATCAAGAACTCAAGAGCCTTGTGGTATAAGTGTAAAACAAAGCACTCAGTAAGACTATAAATATCGACGCAGTGTCGTTTAATAATGCATGAAGGCCTCTGTTCTGATCTGTAAGGTCGCGGGTCAGTCACTACTCATCTTTTTGAACTGCCAGTCATTTTACAAACATACGCATACACTCAAAGCGCAGGCTGTCAGTCGTAGTGTTCGATTAAATCCCTTTGAATCTTCTGTGTGTTTGTGTTTTGTGCGCACCAGTATTCTGGTGGTCTGGCATCTGAGTTTATTTTTCACTTTATCTGCAGGATTGAAAAAACGTACCAGGAAGGCCTTTGGGATACGGAAAAAAGAGAAGGACACTGATTCCACGTAAGTTGCATTTCGGAGGATTCCAGGATATGAAACAGTCTTTGGAAGATGATGGAGTGCAGAATTTCTGAAGTATAAAAGAGCTGAAAGAGGGAATTTAATCCCTCACATGGTTTATATTTGTCTCTGAAAGCTGCAGCGCTGTTGTCCATGCAGCCGTTTAGTCAATACCTAAGCGGACTGATTCTCCGCTAGATCACTGAATGTGTCGTGACTGTAAGCTGCTTAAGCGGACTCTCTCTGCATGGTTGATGATTGAAAGCACGCTTGAGTGTTTTAGGGAGCATTAACTCAACAAGGTGAAGCGTTTTTTAGTCCATTGTGGACCAGCAGCTCCAGCCACAAGCTACATTTTGTGTCACTTTGGGTGTGTAAGTGTGTTGGTGTTCAAATCCAGGGAACAGGTATTTGAGTGTAAAACTGAGTTTGGAGAGCAGGACACATGTCTCACTATTGCTCTCTTTTTCTCCCAGAGGATCACCGGACAGAGAAGGGGGAGTAAGTACTTTGTCAGCTTTTGTTTGAATATTATATAAACTGTTTGCTCATTTTGCTCAATTTCTTTAGAGATAGCTGTTTGATTTTATTTTGGTCTGCATTTATCTCGCATTAATTGTATTCATTTTCCAGGTATGCTGTATGCAAGTAATATTTTACATTAAGCACGCAAAGCTTGATAAATATGAAATTATCCAGCAAATGCTACGGTCCTGAAGGCCGAATAATCTTCAATCAGCTGATGTTTTTTATTTCCTCTTCCATGGGCCTTCCAAATAGGACCACCAAGAGACTGAATCAGCACTAAAGCACGCCCTGAGTGTAGTCGTACAGTCGAAAAAGAACCCACAAAGAATCGCCACCCTGCGCATTTTGGTATTTTCCCCACCCTAAGGCACCCAGTTCAACCTACAGTGCCATACATAATAAGGATTCACCCCTTGAACCATTTGATTTACACACCATGTATTAGGATTATAAGAAAATGTCCAAACACTTGAGTATCATGATATAATGTTTGCAATACTATATCAGTCCTCAAAAACACTATTAATTTGATTAATAGTTCACATGCAAGATTCATGGCAGACAGTGGTTCATTGGTTGTTTTGTGTTTGAACCTCCGACTGCTAGATGGCAGTGTTGTAATCTAACTGCAGCCATTTGACACTCTGACAGAAAGTAGCGTTAAGCCTAAAGTTCGTATTCGAAAACCTAGCTGACTAGTAAGGTTACTACTGGTGGCTGAATCCCTCATGGCATAATTTTATTTATTTATCGTATTTTATTTTATTTTACAAATATATGCAAAATGTTAATTCATTTGTTGATCAAGTTTGAATTTTTTTTTAAATATTGCAATATATTAGCTTGCATATAGAATTGTAATATATCGCAATACTGTATATTGAATCGTAACCCCTGTATTGTATCACCCTATTCTTGCCAGTACACAATCTCACTATGTATTAAATAGTTACTCATGCATAGTTCAGCATTGCACATTAGTTGAATCAGGTAAATCTGTTTTACATGGGATAAACATAAACAATAACATATTGATTTTTAGACTATACTAATCACTAATTGTCAATCAAGGTATTAAGTGATAGGACTGGGCTTTGAACATCTCTCCCTTAACCCATAGAAATTTCAGAAAGAGTCTTGTCACTGGTCATTGTCCTTTGGTCTGGGTTAAACCTTTCCCAGTATAAACAGTCAGCATCCCAGGAAGTCTCTCTTTCTCTTCTCTCCTTCCTGTCCTTTACACAGCCGAGTCTGCTTTAGGTAATTCAGATTCTCTCTCTCTCTCTCTCTCACTCTCTCTCTCTCTCTCTCTCTCTCTTTCCATGCTGCATTTCATTCCTCTGTAATAAAATATTAATAGGCGTGTCTCAGGTCAAATTTTTTACTCTTTCCATCAGGCTGAGACAGAAAAACCAGTAAAATGTGTAAGGTGGTGGTACCTTAGGACCAGGATTGAAAAATGCTGATCTAGCTCATGGTGTATATAAAATTCAAAGGGTATGAATAAAATCGTGTTACGTAACTGATTTCTGCTTCGATTCACTCCTAGTCACAGAAGAGGAGCAATGGAGCCCCCAATGGATTCTACGGCGAGATCGACTGGGACCGATATGTAAGCAGTTCATTTTTATTAAATTAGTTGAAAGTCATTCATTTCTATCTGATTAATCTCTCGGCATGTTTATTATTCACTTAGAATTTGGAAGATACTGGACATGTCAGTAGATTAGAACAAAAATGAAATTATTAACATGCAGCCCAACGCAAAGGTTTGTGTACCCTTAGGAAAAAAGTCAAAAATTCAATTTATATGCATAGAGCCTTAAGTCAGTTAAGTAATTAAGTGAATTATGGTGAAATATTAATATTGTAAAAATCTAAATGATACAAGTTCACAAGGTTGCACTTCTTTTTCTTTATTTAATATAAACATACGAGGGAGAATAAAAAAGTAAAGGCAATTTTTAAATTGCATAATAACCCAGAGAGCAAAAGACAAAGCATGGAGTGGAGACATCCGTCTTCTCCAGCAAAGAAGAAATTCAAAAGTCAGTCCTCCCCAAGAAAATCATGATAACCTTCTTTTGGGACATGAAGGGGTCTATTTGGGTGCATTTGCAAGCACATGGGCAAACAGTGAACTGTGCAAATTACTGCGAAATGAACTTAGACCTGCAATTCACAGCAAAAGAAGAGGAATGTTGTCCAAAACAGTCTTGCTGCACCATGACAATGCACATTCTCATACAGCAGCAGAGACAGTACAGACAGTGCCATCGCCTAGGGTTCCAACGTCTTCCACGTCCCCCGTACAGCCCGGATCTGGTGCTGAACGAGTATCACATCTTCGGTCCACTGAAGAAGGCGCTGCGTGGTCACAGATTCATCTTTGATGATGAAGTAAAGGAAGCAGTGCTCACCTGTCTTCAGGAGCAGACGAAAAACTTATTCTCTTCAGGAATACAGAAGCGAGTTGAACGATACAACAAATGCATCATCTTGCATGGGGGCTGTGTGGAAAAGTCACATGTTCAGTTTCTCACAGTTCTTTCTGTTAAAGCTGTTAAATGTATTTTGCCTTTACTCTTTGATTCTCCCTCATTTTAATAGTACATGCATCACCCTTTGCCGTATTTCTTTTTAATATATGTCTTACTTAGATTTTTTCCCCCTTCATGTTACTTTTTTCCCTTCACACTAATTGCTTGCTCAGGAATAAGGAACTATTTATTTTTCTTTTTGATTCAGAAACAGTATCTTTTATATTCCTGCTCCAGCCCTCCACTCCCCCTCTTAAGTTGAAACCCAGTTAGGATGAAATACAAAAAATAGTTATTAATTCTTTACATGATAGCCCACTTTGCTTATATGAAGCCTAGGGAATAAATAAAACCAAACACTGCCTTCAACCAGGAACAGGTACTTATTTTTAACATTTCCATTCAAAACCTTTTTCAAAGCATCTTTGGTCTTCAAAAACGCATCTACAATGATTATCTTCATGAAGCCAGCTGTGTAGGATGTATTTAAGATGGGAACTTGGGCAACTGGGAAAATATTTAGGTTTAGCGTTCTTAAAATCACATCGGAAGTTATTAACGAATTTCACGTAACATTTTCATTCTGGAACAATTTGGTGATTTTCTTTCTTTGCATTTTTATTATGTTCAAACAGGAATTCCAGTGTTGTTGTTGTTGTTGTTTCTTGTAACATTTTGAATTCCTAAAGATTTCATTTTCAACATCTTGGAATTCCATTACTTGTCCATAATATAATAATTTAATCGAGGCACATCTCTTTTGTTATTAAAAACAATAGATCTATATATCTATATCTGGCCCTGGTGAAACCACTTTAGCTGACTCTTACTGCTGTATGTTGTAGAACTCTCCCATGGTGGATGATGAAGGTTACAGCATCAGACCAGATGAAGATGGAGATATCCTGACCTGCATCTCTGCCATATGAACCATTTGATTAGAACAATCTTCTATAGAACATGGTTCTAATTTTTTCTAGTTAGTCAGTATCATGGCGGCTGTATAATGTAATAAAGTCTCAGATGGTTAATAAAGTATCACTGCTTTTTTTTTTTTTTTTTGTTCTGTTTGATGACTTCCATCCTCGAATGTAAGAGCTTTCCTTAACAGCTAATTACCAACCCCTAAAGACAAGTCCCACTTCTTCTCATCCAGTGAGTCGGAGGAAGAAGAGGACCACCGCAAAAAATTTAAGATCAAGATCAAACCCCTGCTTGCTGACAATGCTGATTTTGTGGCTCCTTCAGTAGATGAATTAAAAGCCTCCATAGGCAACATAGCTCTGTCTCCTTCTCCTCTGGTGAGTCCTGCCTCCCACACTTGCTTTGTTTTTATTTATTTTTTGTTCCTCTTCGTGCTTTTTCAGTTAGTGGAATGAATGAGAAATATTCATTAACACTGATTTAATACTCATTAATACCACATCGGTTTTTTATTGTACAGACTCTAAACTGCTTTTATGCACTGTTGGGCTTAATTATAGACATTAAAGGCAGTGATGGTACAGCTCGCTGTGCTGCTCGCTGATTGATAAGTGACTCTCAGGGTGTGGCTGCAGACTTTGAACTCTTCACATCCTACATACACCTCCACATGTTGACAAAATCATAAGCCAGCACATCTGTGCTGGCGACTGCAGATATTGAGTGAAACATGTGGTGTTTTACTGCGGGAGTCATGTTTTTGGAAGATCAGGTACTGTAGCTGTTTAAGAGAGAGTGATGATTGATTATCAAATTATTCCTGCTTACTCAAGTTACATGCTAGCAGGTAAGCAGTTTGTATATAAATATAAGTTTGTAATTGTTTTGATTTAGAGCATTTTTGATGAGAAATATTCTTGTGTAGTCACATTCAGTTTATTTCCCACAATGGAACTTTTTATCAAACTGTCCTATTAGACGATTGAGAATAATGCTTTGGTAGTAAATGTCGGTTTCTTAGCAATGTGGACCTTGAAGCCAACCTCAAACCATTTCCTTGTAGCTACTGAAACACTTATAATCTTAGAGTGCATAGGCAGCAAAAGAGTTATCATATGTTATAAGATTCAGTCACAATGAGACTACTGTTTCTTAAATGACAGCTAGTCAGCCGTTAGTCGAATAGCATAAGCTAGCTGTACAAGATGCGAGATTGTGTTTTGTTATTTATTTTATTTTTGATCACAGAGACACCTCTATTCTACAAACCTGGATAACTTGTATAGGTGAGATAAAATTGATCAAAATTTTACTGAGCTAAAAAAAAAAAAAAAACTAGACCTGCCAACTTTCACACACTTGCAAAGGAGCTTCACACCAGAGTACTAGTACTAGTAGTTTAAGTCATTGCTCAAAATTTCTCAACGAATAGCAATCTTTTTATTTTCTCGACCCCAATAAAAATGGAAAATGAGCCAGTCAAAATATGAAACCATTTCATATTAGTAACCTTGTTGCTGATGCTCGCGACAAGCTTGATTTTTCTCACGCTGACATGGAGGCCTCACAATCTGTCAAGTTAAATAAAGAAACTTTTGAATTTTTTTAGATCTGATTTAAAAAAAAATATTAGTTTAAATACACTATATGGTCAAAGGTTTGTGGTCACTTGACCATTACATATGTATGTGCGTTTGACCATGGCACTCTAGACGCACTTCCCCTTCGTTGTTATAATAACCTTCACACTTCTGAGAAGGCTGTCCATTGGTTTTTGGAGCGTGGATGAGTTCATTCAGCCTCAAAAGCGTTTCTGAGATCAGGTACTGATGTCAGGTGTGAAGACCCCAGGATGCAGTTCCAGTTCTTCCCCAAGGTGTTCAGTGGGGTTGGTATCAGGGCTCTGTGGAGGACACTCGAGTTGTTCCATTCCAACCTTGGCAAACCATGTCTTTAGGGAGCTCGCTTTGTGCACAGGGGCATTCACCTACTGGAACATGTTTGGGCCTGGATCCAGTGAAAGGAAATTGCAATGCAACAGTACACTAGACATTCTAAGAGTTGTCTGCTTCCAGCTTTGTGACAACAATCTGGGGAAGACCTACGTGAGTGTTATGGTCGGGTGTCCACATACTTTTGGCTATATAGTGTAGTAAAAGATGTTTATTGGGGATGCACTAACATTTCAACCAGCACTACCGGTCAACATGTTCCTTCTGCTTTTAATCCAAAAGAGAAAAAGAGAAGCCTTACAATTTTAACTCGAATAGAAAATTAAATAACCCTACAATGATTTAGATGCTATCCAGTGATTAGTCAAACAGCAATAAAGCAGTCATGAAAAATATGTCATCTCCACACGTCACTGTTTCTATAAGAGATATTATTCGTAAAATGGCTACATTCAAATGGATTATATTACGTTTATTTTCCTGTTTGCTCCCTTTGTATTCCCGCCTCTCCTTTTACACGCCATCGTTTTTATGGGACCGAGTGTTATTTCTTTTTCGGGTTTTGTCTGCAAGCAAATTCACTTGCATCTGTAAACATATTCTGACAGTGCCACAGATCTCCCCACTTTGATTGTTCGTCCAGACCAGAATTACTGAAGTGTGTATGCCAAGAAGGATGCGTGACATTCTGCCCTGATATGTGGCTTCCTTTGGATTGAGACAGTGCTTATCTGAGGAATGCACAAACACTGCCCAAAATGCTGCCTACCTAGGAAGCTGCTTTCTGATTAGCACAAACTCCATGCTTTCTTTTATATTTTATAAACATCAAGCTACAGAGCACTTGCAGATCACAATAAAGCAAGCTTTTTATAAATTTTTTGAAAATGTAAAAAGGTCAAGTGAGTCTTTTCAAAGCATGGTTGACTCTGGTGGTGCACTCAAGGTGAGACGTGTGTTCTCACTGACCTAATGCAACAGGTCTAGTGCGAGCACCACGTCTCAGGTGTGCTGGAGGGCTGGGTATTCTCCCTCAATAATTCAGCTTGGAAACTAGGCACAGTGACACTGCATGACATAACCGCGTAAGAACAGAAGCACGAGTGGAGCGTGTGTTGTATGAAAGCCACGTCACTGAATTATTCATACACCTGCACTGAAGCAAGGATTCACAGCAAGGCAAGGCAGATCTGTGTGGAAATTTTACCAAGCGTGTTTTCTACAGTCAGGTTCAGTATATGCTGCATGGATACACGCGTTTCTCTAATAACCAAGCAGTTGTTGATATTCTGACAGGATTACATGTTCTCTACTTCTTCCATGGCAACAAGCCACTTTCCATGACACCCCAATATTTTTTTCATACATGAGCAGAAATATAGTATAATATGTGTATATTAGACATATATAATATATGTCTAATAGCAAACACACTTCTGATAATTAAAATCTAATAAGTAAGATATTCAATGCGGAAATGACCTTGAGGTTTTCGTTGGTTTGTTTTGGTTTTTTTTTTTTAAGAATAAAGTCTGACAAGCTATTCGTACATCCCACTCATCCACCAGTCATTATACACAGACATCTCAAAAGTGAATAGACACCCCTTGTTACGTTTTATCTATGCGGACACACCCTGGTGCTTCAAACCTGTTAATATATTAATTATTTTTCATTTCAGATTGCCGTATATTAATTGTTTAGAGCAACTAGCCATGCCGCGAACCCCAGAAGCAAAGGAGTTGTGTGATTTTCAAAGAGGGCGTATTGTGGGTCAGCCAGCGTATGATTGTACAAAACCTTGGGATTCCTCACAGAATGATTGTACAATTCAAAAGCATTGTAAAGGAGTCAATAGCATCTCGTTCAGGTCAACCTGGGCCCTCTGACAGGTGTCCTCAGACTGTTGAGCTGATTGTTGAAAAAAAAAAATCCCCGTTGTAAGGCGGCTGATTTTGCAGAGCGACTCCAAGTGAGTCAGAGTACTTCTGTGAGGGATCTCCATCAACTTGGGTATTATGGCAGAGCAGCTAAAAGGAAGTTTCTAGAAATAACTTTTTCAAAAATGATGGTGTCTATTTACTTCTGAGATGTCGGTGTCTACTGGGTATATATAAAGCAGTATACCCAAAATTCTTTATCTTAGAGAACTGTCTGTTTTTCCTTTAGTCCATGTAATAGGATGGTACATTGTTAAACACTAACACTTGATTGTGTAGCACAAAATGCTTATGCTCTTCAAATCCACACACTTTCAGCCTTCAGCCTGCGCTCATGGTTTCATTTGTAATTAGTGGTGGCTTATATATCGGCAAAAACACAGTATTTATATTCATTAGTGCCTCACTAAAAATGTAGTGTCCGTAACCTTTTATGTGTGAAAAAATGTCAAACCTTGAACTAGAAAAAATACTTTTCTTTTTGTTTTGGAGCATACTTAGGAAGACTTAAAATATTATGAAAGACCACATTTCCTTATGTACATATATTCTCAGATAAAACA
>JAQMCW010000035.1:6330119-6344010 GCA_030068335.1 Chrysichthys cranchii
AACTGAAGTTTTTATCGTAACAACCAACGATTTATACAGGAAAAGTCATGAAGATTAACAAGGTTGCCCAAACTTTCGCATTCCACTGTATGTGTGTGTATGTATGTATGTATGTATGTATGTACAGACTCACTGTCCACTTTATTAGTTACACCTGTACCCTGCGATCGGCACAATGCATAAAATCAACAGGTGAAGAGCTTTCGTGTGAGCTCTGTGACTTTAACTGTGGCATGGTTGTTGGAAACTACTGATCTACTGATGCAACACACTCTAGAGTTTACAAAGAATGGTGTGAAAAAAAAAAATGATGAAAGTCATGATAAAAGTTGTGACAAGTGTTTCAGCATCAGGTCTTTAGCTAGCAAGTGAAGATCTACATGTCCGTGACTGACATTATGGCCCTTTTTTATTGCTAATTCCCCCCAGTGGAACATCAAAGCTTGTTTTTAATCTTTTAATTTCAGTTAGTAAGATGACTTGGTTTACAACACAAATTCTAAATTTCTTCAATTCGATTTGAATGAAAACGTTATTCTTCATGTCCTGACCCACAGGCACTATATTTTTGACACCTCTGGTCTAGGACTAGAATATGCCTTCTTCTCTAAGCTCCATGATGGATAACATTGCTTTCCACTGGCTGTGTGTTGTGCCATCTTCCACATATTAGTGATGATAGAGGAACCTGAGGTTTGGGGTGCTCCTTTACGTGAGCCAAACCCAGACTCTTCTCTAGGAAGACCTTTTCCTCCAGGACGTAAGTTTCTGATAATGTGGCACGGATTGTCTCTCGTTGGGATCATGAGCTCTTTCCCTCCATATTTTCCAAATGGTTGTATGAGTGAAGAATCATCTGGGAATGTGGTTTTCATTAACTTTTGCTCTTTTGCAAGCTCCAGAAACCCACTAATTTCACAAATCCTTAGTGAGGAAAACCAATCAAATTCATCTCCCTAAAGTCATCCAGTTTAGCCCGTGGCAATCTCCTTTGATGACAGTTTACTTGATGTGGCCTCAGTTGACTACTGCGTAAAACTCTAACTTATATAGGGCTGGTCCAATAAACCTTTGATATGGGTAGGTGTGAGTTGAATATTTGGATAAACCTATATAAGGATGTTTTTTTTCCCCCCAGTTTAGTTTTTCTGATCAAAATAAATGTTGATTCTGCCTTATTTCTCACTATGCTGGTCACACATAGAGATGGGTCTTCCACACCTACTCTCACTCTGTATGGTATTATTAAGAGTAAATTGGCCAGGCCACAGAGAGTGAAGTGTTGTCATCCTCTGTGAGTTACTCATCCCATGTCCCAGCCCTCCAATCTTCTTGCATCCAGTGATAAAGATCTTGCATATGCATGGTGCTTTGGGCATGGAATGGTCCTGTTTTTCTCAGCTAGCGCAGTGCGGCCATAATGTCTGACCACTAGGGGGCATTTAAAAAAGCTTGCTCAGCCACCCTGATGTCATTGCAGCACTCCCTCCTCTTCCACCCAAGAATGTGCCGAACTCCCCCCCTCCGAGCAACACTACAAGCCCAGATTCTTCCGGTAAGACTGGTGCTTCTTCTTAAACTGTATGTTTCACCATTCCATTTGTATGCCTTGTATGTTATGCTGCTGATATGAATGTCTTTGTCAAAATGGAATATGCCATGTTACATTCTCTAAGCACTCTGTTTCATATCTCATAGTTTTTTTTCTGTCTTTAAAGATTTCCTTAATTAAAGTGTCTTCCTCCATTACTGATGCAGATGTGAAAGCAGAGGACACTTCAGCAAATGCACACAAACCCTCCATAGCAGACCTGGACAACATTTTCGGCCCAGCAGATTCCCCTCAACCTGGAGACAGCGTTGCAGACAAGTGGGTCTGCTTCAGCGAGGAGTCACCTCAAAGACCACCGCTACCAAAAGAGCCAGCTCCTCCTTTACCAAAATCTCCACCTCCTCCTGAAGAACCTGCCCCTCCTCTTCCTCCACCTGAACCTCCAAGAAACACCACACCCTCTCCTCCAGCCCCCATTCTGTCACCCAAAGATCCTTCTCCCCCGAAAGTGCCCCTTCTTCTGGATGAGGTAGCTCCACCTCCTCCAGACGAAACTGTCCAGCCTAATGCTGAATCTACTCAGCCTGTTCTTGATACAGAGCTGAGGTCAGGCTCAGCCAAGACTCCACCTGGTGCCCAAGAGATAAATGCACGTACAATCCCCCCACCACTGGCCCTTAACCAGGAAGATAAGAGCAACCCCAGGGAGGGCAAACCAAAAGAGGACACAAGTGAAAGCAGTGCTTCGCCCAAAGAGGTTGATCAGGGCCCTAGATCAACACCACCTCCTCCTCCACCCCCCACATACAGGGCAGTGGTGTCATCTCCTGGGCCTACACCTGCAGTCACGAGTGGAGGAAGTGGCAGTGGTGAGTCATAGCGGCGCATCGTCCATTTAGCACTTGGTTCATATGGACACTTTGTTTTAAACTCTCAGAGGAAGTCATTAGTCATTGGCACACTGAACAAAGAATGACTCAATCTCAAAAACACACATATTTTATACCACCAAAAGAGCTTTTATTATTTAAACACTAATACAAAGTAATTAAAACATGAATGTTATTTTTTTAACTACAGTAAGAAGTGAGTCAGATCTAGGCCTAGTGTTCAAGTTCAAATTATTTAATATTTTCTTAAAATGAATTTTTCTGAATGCTTTGGGCCGTGAAAAGTGAAAAGTAACCCTTAAGACAGTGAGAAGCCTGGGTTTAAGTAAGTGATTTTAGACAATAATCAACGATTGTGTAGTGTGATATAATTTCTTTATTAACTAAAGAATGACACATCATACCATCCATTTCAAGGTCCATTTAATGTTTGGAGCATTTGCAAAAAAAAACCAAACAAACAAAAAAAAAAAAACACTAAGGTTATGGCATCTATAAGCAGACAGTGCCTTGCAGTTTGCCTTGAAGTCTCTTGAATAACTTTCTTTTGAAGTTAATAAGACAGAAGAAAAATGCAGCTTGTTACCAAGAAACATCAAAGCACAAATTCCTTCAAGCTTTGAATTTCCTGTTTCAGGAAACCCAACGCAGTAGCTTTTGCTCTGACACCGCATACAGCACCGTCACTGGAGACTCTTTCCAAAAAATGTTTAGTAAAAACTTCACCCTGAAGATTACACATTTTTCTTTGTTAAATTACAAACTTATGGTTTCAATCCACTGATTATTAGTTTTAGATAGTGCCTTACATTTCCATAGTGCCATGTGATATGGCTGTTCCTATAGACACCGTAACGTTAGAATGAAAAACGTTTGTGTAAACCTGTGATTTGCCGTGCAGTCAGGACCTGTGGTACAACAGTTGTTATTCACTCACACTCTTGAAGGCGAAGATAGGAATAGCTAAACATGATGTGAGTGATGGCACTGACTCAGCACATGGAGCTTTGGTAATAGAACAGCCCAAGCATCAGGCAAAAGCCAGCTAGGCATGAAAAATGGGACAATCAACATGACTAACAGTCTAGGCTTTTAATAATTTCTTATGAAACCACTACAATACACCCATGAAATACATTCAATGTGTAGTCTGTTTCACACTGAGGAGGGTTAAAGATGATACGGCTGATCAGAAATGAGTACTATTAACAAATGGCTGTGAAATCAAGTTGTCCCTCCTCCCTTAGCTGAATTTTATTTTAATGACCTGTCCTTGATGTGCAGGCTCCTCGTCCCCTGCACGCCCTGCCACGCCATTGGCTGCCAGCAGCCCTCCTCCTCCTCCTCCTCCTCCGCCACGGCCACCCTCCCGTCCCAAACTGGCTCCTGGGAAAGGCAGCGTAGGGGATACGGTATGTGACGGCACAAAAACAGTTATCAGTGGCTTATTTTTGGTTTAATGTCACTTTATTCTTTGGAGACTGAATTCATTCTGTTTTTTATTTTGCCCTAGCTGCATGTAATTTAGTAATATAGTATAGTAGACAGTTTATGGATGTTTCTCCATGTCTGCATGCAGTGTCTAATGAAAAATGTGTATTGGTCTGGGAAATGTTGCTATGGCTGAATTCTGACCAACAGCCAAAAAAAGTTATTAAATAAGCTTCTGGCCAAAATAATCTTTCTTTGTCTATAATATATTTTGACACCTCTACTCTTTTCATAAATATTTTCCCCCAAAATGAATTGGAAATATTTCTATTTAAAGGTCCACTATGTACGATTCAACCAACTGAATGCCCCTCCCTTACCCCTCTCCTTCCAAATGTGTATTAGAATGGACGTTGGCCATCAGGTGCTTGTAGCGTACTTCCAAGTACTTACATTCACAGTCTCTTGCTAAATCATTTTTTCCTCCATTGATATGATTCTCCATTTTTCAAAATTTGGGTTCCCAAACTTGTTAGCCAGCACCAACAAACACTGATTCCTCTTACTTTTTCTTTCTTGTCTTCCTTTCTCCTTCTTTGTCACCTTTCCGGTGCTTCCTTCTGGATTCACACTGCCACTTGTAAAAAAAAAAAAAAGCCTCCTCTCTCTAGAGGTTTGTCCATTCTGGGCTACTATAGTGGCACAACATGGCGGCTCCATAGTGGTGGACCTGCTCCCTAGGTAGATATAAGGGGCTCATTCTAAACTTATGAAAAACACAACAATGTTTGATGTTCCAGGTAATTATACACTAATGAAAACATACTTATGAATACCATAAATATATTTTGGAATATATGCACCATTTCCACTAATAGATACCCTCAGAATCCTACATAGTGGATCTTTAAAGTAGATGGCATTTTGAGCAATTTTCAACCTCGGAAATGCAAATATAAAACCGGTCATTTTGTAAGTATTAACACCAGCATCAATGTTTTTCAGCACAGTACAGTCATATCATATAGTTTACAGCTAAAAAAACACATTTAAGTGTCTTCCCAAGCCAGTTTAATGAACATGGTGGTGGGGGGGATGGACAGTTCGTCAGTTAAGTGGCATTTCCTCACATAGTGAATGTTAGCAAGATATTAACTGTGTGAGGGAAAACTGATATTTTACATTTACGTTTTGGCAGGAATTTGAACTTACGACCTTCTGTAGTCCAACGTCTTAACCCCTGAGCTACAACAGCTACCTGCTGATAAACGTCTAATCAGTGTAGCTTATAATCACATACCAGCTATTGAAATTTTCACATATTCCAAGACCACCACACAAATCCTAAGATCTGTTTGAGCTAAGGTTTAGTTTTTACTAAGGAAGTACTGTTATTGTACAGCTTGCCTGTAGACAGGCTTTTTTTTTTTTTTACCAGTAAAAAATCTGCAATCCCTTTATAAGTTACATTACCAAGCTACTGATTGAAACTAATCCAACTCAAATAGTACTTTATTGAGGGTTACTGAAATAATTTTGTACAGAACTGGAGATTAAGCTTCATAAAGCATCACAGCAGTTTCCTGGTTTCTGAACCTCTTTCCTTATCTCCGCACTCAGAATCGGCCCTTCAGCCCTCCGGTCCACTCGTCAAGCCCTCCGCCTTTGGCACCGCTAGCACGAGCAGAGAGCACCTCCTCCATCTCCTCCACCAACTCCCTGAGCGCTGCCTCTACGCCCACTGTCGGTAAAGAGCTCTCCGTGTCTGTGTCAGGTGTGACACCATTCTTCCTGCTCTGCATGTATGTCTTTGCAAATCGAATTGGTTTGCAAAGTCCAGCGTGGCTGCCTAGCTGACTGACTAGATTCTAGAGTAATCTTTTGTCTTGCAGTGGGACTTTGGACAGTAGTTTAGTTCACAGGTTATGTGCCTTATGGGTATTCTTGATGTAAGGGTGGTGCGTTGATGTCAGTAGTTCCCTACAGTTGAGTGTCAACAGTTCCTTGTAGTAAAAGAATGAGCAGAAGACATTTCTTCTGCCTCTATTTCACAAATTTATTACATATTTATAATGAGAGTAATCCCTAACAGTGAGCCTGCAGGTGGTTCATTACATGGCGGTTGATGGTTTTAAACTGAAATTGCTCTGGAGACATATTAAAACCAACGCACAGTAGTTACACGTCAATAATTACATGTTGGATTTGGAATGCATTGTAGCACAACCTTAGTGTAAGCAGCTTAGAAACTCAAGACTAGTAGAGTTGTGATGATGAATTGCAGTAGGCCTGGTGCCTTTTCCATGTCATCCATTTGAGTTGTTTTTGTTACTTCCATTCTGTACATTCGGCATTTTCAGTTTGAGCTGTGTGTCTGTGTAGCGTGACCTTGTCTTGTGGTTAACAACAACTTATTTTTCCTTATAATATTTGTTGTTTTCGATTTGAATTGCTTTTACCTTTTGTTTCTGTTTTGACGTCTGTCTCGTCTCGTTTTGTGTTTCGGATGACGTTTTGTCTGATGTCGGAAGATGACGTTTTTGTAGACAAACTGCCCAGCTTTGAGAGGCGAGCTGACCTCCTAGCAGGTACGGTATGGGCCTTTCCTGATACGGTGGATGACTCAGTTGATACAAATTCAAGCCGTGGCTTGCAAATGCCTGTGTTACCTACAGTCCATTTGAACCAACTGGCTTAAGTCATCCTTTGGACTTATTATTCTGTATTTTGCCTGCTGAATAAACTATCGAAAAGATCAGCCATACTTTTCTGGTATTAGGGAGTTCATCTTTGCCCTCCTCCCTAATTTTTCCTCGAAGAAGGAAAAAAATCCCCTGCACATACCCACCACAGATAAGAAATACCACCCTTAATGTCAACAGTACAGAAGGCAGAAGCAGCTTGGACAGTTCACTTGAGTTTTCTCCATTATTGCATAATTCACTCCATTTGCTTGAAAAGACATGCGCTCATGCAGTTCATCAATTGCACACTTCTATCATTGCATTGCAATCCACACTGACACCGTACACCTAGCTGTGTATCATCCATAGAGTGTCCAAAGAGCACGTGTCTCCCAGGACACCCTTCAGAACCTGATGGAGACCATCCTCTAGCCAGACACCAGAAACACTCAAGCACACACAAAGGCCTCTGTGGGTTTGACGTCTGGTCTGGAAAGTAGCCCAGCAAGCAGCAGTGCTAATCAGTATGCTTCTCTCCTCTCTTCTAGGAGTGGAGTCCTCTTTAGACTTTAGACTTTAGACCTGGGTTTTATTTCCTGATTTCCATGCATTTAGTTTATGCCTGAGTGAAAATCTCACATTCCTGAATGGCTCTTATTGCAAAGTGTCACTAATAATACATTTCAGAATGAAAATGAGGAGCACACCCACATCACCCAAGACCCTTCAAAATGACATGCTCCTCACATTTATCCACCTCTAAAGCTTTTTAATATCATTTTGAGTTAAAGTACATGCTTTCTCTCCAGATTAAAAAAACAAAACAAAAGTTGTATCCATCAGTTTTACTCTGCTCTGTCACTCATTAGTGCCCCCTGTTGTTTATTTTCCGCACCACAGAGTGACAGTTTCGCTTCTGTACAGATCAGAGAAATGTACAGGAGTGTGAAATAATAGCAGGAAAGCAAGAAAAAGCTTTTATGTATTACTGAAAGCAGGCATAACTTGTTTATTTAAAAAACAAAACAAAAAAAAACGGTGTCTAATTAGAAACCAGGCCATTTCACACCAAACGCACCCAGACTTCCATTTTAACAGGCATATAAATGCCCTCCCCCCCTTTTTGTGTATAGATTTAAGACAATGATGCATCTTTCTGAAGTTTATGAAAGTAAACCAATTGTGTGATTTTATATTCTGATTAAATTGGCCTTTACTGTAGGGCTTCACTATCTATGCACATGGCAACACGTCATGATTGTAGCTTTCTTTTAATAACTTCATGACGCAGTTGTGTGATTTATATATCACAGTGTATGAAACAAACTTCCGGCTTTGCTTGAAAAGAAGCCTCCTAGAAACTCAATCGCGCCGTATTCATTTATAAATGTCCAGTTGTGAGATGTCCCAGTGTCCCCAGTGCAAGTTATACTTGTGCTACTGAATCACGCCTGGCATGTAGTATTAATCTCACCTAGCTTTAGCTATCTGGAAGCTGGATAGACCTCTCTCATCTCTATTTAGTCAGTACGTGCATATGTGATCGCATGGGCTTGGGCACTTCATAAATATTAGTCATTTTCACAATGTTCATTCACATTTACAATTTACATACCAAGCTCAAATTCTGACACCGGGTTTGAGTGTGAAATGTATGGAATAGCAATACAGTTCATGCACCATGCCCCACATTTCATGTGTAAATTATGAATCTTTGATGAATGATGACCTTCCCAACTGGAGCCCTTTGACCTAAGCCCCTGGCCCCTTCTCTGTGATGTTACTCATGCTAGTGTCCTTCTCTCCCCCTTTCCGCCCCTACACCCTCCCCTTCTCATCCTTCTGCCTTCCTTCCTCCCCTCACACAGAGACAGACCAGCCCTCCCTCGTATGGTTTGACAGAGGCAAGTTTTATTTAACCTTTGAAGGTAAGTCAGGCTTTTTCACCCAAGGACGTAGCGCGTACACACACTCGAGACTTATCTCCCCATCCTCATTCTCATCCACTTCTCCCTCCATCAGTCACTCCTCCGCCCTCAGAGACTCCTTCGTTTTGGTCAGCCAGTGCCTCCTCCCTGCTCTCCCGCTCTCCTCTGCATCACAGCGCTCATCTGCTCATGTAACACAGCAGCCTGACCTTTCATTGAGAATCTTCTTTTTTTTTCCACGTCCGGCACTAACCCGTCATCACTAATACATTTTTTTTTTTGGCTTTAATCTTTTTCATTTTTGGACTAGACACTTGAGCTAATAACCGCATGTATTTGAGTTGCATTTAATCTTGATTTCATCGCCTCATCATCTTGGCACCTGTGTTCATGAACGAGTTTATTGATTGTACATGCTGCATTTGCACCATTAATTGTGTGTGTGGAAATGAGTTACTAGATTGGTATGCTCAATAAACTGGCATGTCAGTTTACGTATACTGTATATGCATTTATGTACAGGATCCTTGATTTACTGAGGTAATTCATTAGTGTAATTAGAGGACGAGTAGCAAATGATTTGCAAGGGATTCTTTTCTGTGACGTCAAATGCAAAGCGGGGCACTGGGAAAGGATGGCACTGAAACATTTTAGGAGTCAGAGTATCCCAGAAACATAAACTTTAGTAATTCATCAAATATTACAGTGATCTGAAGTAGTGATATGCCTTTTAATAAACTGACAGAAAATAAGAGTGTAATGGAAAGCAAACATGGCCAGATGTCATCATTTAAGAAACCTGTCATTAGTCTGAGTAACCACGGCATAATCTTGAGAATCTTCTCTAAAATAATGTCTTTTTGTGTTTTGTTCTACTTTCTTTTAAATGAATTAATTTATTAATTTGAATAGTGAAGGCAGGCTTAGGCAAATTTGACACCTCCTAATAATTTGCTGGTGCAGTCGTCAGCCCTGAAGTGACGTTCAGGTTGTAGTAAATCATACTGTTGAATAAATCTTTTATTTATTTATTTATTTTGCATACAGTAGATGCTCCGTTTTTATGTAGAAATGCTCCAAATTTCATATTCATTAAAGCAAACACTCAACTCGGACAACACTTTTGCTCAGTTAACAGGTGCAAGCCGCTGTAGAATCAGCATGCATGCTGTCAAGATTGAATATATTTTAAAATATACAAATTGTTAGTAAATCAGGTTGCCAGGTTATTCAATATCCACATCTAGTAACCAATAAAATGCCAACTCTGTGTATGTTACAAAAACGGCACTTGTGTGCAATAATTAGGGTGCTTTTCAGAAAGGTGATGTTTACGTCTTTATCTTGAATTCCGTGTCGAGCGGTTAGTTTAACGTGCATTTAGAACAAGGTGCAGAACCACATTCTTCCAGTGGAACGAAGGGGAAGGGATGTGTTTAAGTTTTTTGTTTGACTGTGATACATGTGCTGTGTTTTCAGTCATCTCTTGTTTCTTACTTTTAGTTTTTCTTTTTCTTTCAGTCTTATTTTTTTCCCACTTTAGATCTCTAAAGAGCCATTTTCGAACTTCTTATCGCCATTACACTTTACTTTGTGTGTGTGTGTGTGTGTGTGTGTGTGTGTGTGTGTGTGTGTGTGTGTGTGTGTGTGTGTTCCAGGCTGCTCTCGTGGGCCCAGTCCTCTCACCATGGGCGCCCAGGACACCCTGCCCGTGGCCGCAGCATTCACAGAGACGGTCAATGCTTACTTCAAGGGAACTGATCCCAGCAAGTAAGCCTGTTGACATATGCATTCACATAACATGCAAATAAAAATGATACTAAATGGAATATTACTTGTGAGGATCATTACATTACATTACATTACAGTTATTTAGCAGACGCTCTTATCCAGAGCGACGTACAAGTGCATAAGTGAATATATATCACATTAATGTTCAATCAGCATTTTGCATGCAAACATTTAATAGTTAACAATACCCAGTAGTTTAATCTCACTATCCATCTTTAAGGTGTGTGGTGAAGATCACGGGTGAGATGGTGTTATCCTTCCCGGCTGGCATCACCAGGCATTTTGCCAATAACCCCACCCCTGCAGTGCTAACTTTTAGCATAACCAACTACAGTCATCTGGAGCATGTCCTACCTAACCCCCAGTTACTCTGCTGGTAAATAACACTTCTAACATCCTTTTATCAACTACATATTCCCGGCCCAGGACAGCCAGAGCAATAACACACACTTTTTACACATTCTGAGATTTCCGCCGTGCTTCTTGACGACCTCATTCGATTAAACAATTGGTAATATTTCTCGCTAATGTCAAGCATTAGGTGGATTTGTATCTTTTATTTGGGTATTTTGTCTGTCTGACTTGTTAGTCTAGGCATTATTTCAGCTCATGCCTTTTTCTTTTTTTTCCCCCTGAGTCAGCTGATGCTGACTCACATATGACTAATCAGCAGAGCTCATTGCCTTCATTGCCAGCCTCAGACTTGGCAGGCTGTTTGTTCACACACTAGCTCTGGAAAAAAAATAAATAGAGAGTACCCATTTTGGGTTTCACCATGGATTCAACATCCAACTGTGTTACATTGTCCTGCCGTTGCTTCCACAGCGACAACACCCAGTCCAAACCCAACTCCAAGGAATTCTGGGTGAACATGCCGAACCTCATGACTCACTTAAAGAAGGTGGCCGAGCAGAAACCTCAGGCCACGTACTACAATGTAGACATGCTGAAATATCAGGTACACACTCATCTTTCTGTTATGAGAATAACCCTTGTTGACCTAACAAGGCACGTGACCTAAACTTCAATTTATTTATAACACCTTTTGTCTACACTGTTGTATTTGTGTGTGATGTATCAGGTATCAGCACTGGGGCTTCAGTCCACTCCTCTGAACCTAGCCATGAGCTGGAGGTGCGAGCCCACTAGCACTGACCTGAGAATAGACTACAGATACAATGGCAATGCCATGACCACACCAGTGGCTCTCAATAACGTGCAGTTCCTCGTTCCTGTTGATGGCGGAGTCGGTCAGCTACAAGCTGTCCTTCCTCCGGCTGTCTGGTGAGAGAACAAAGTCTTACCCAAACTCTTCAGAAGTGACCATCTTTACTTTCTTTTTATGATTAATGATATAATGATTGGGGACTGTACTATCAGTGAGTCTTGGTCATGTAATTTTGGACCAGTTGACAGACACCAGTATTTTATACAAGTGGACTAAATACTGGATATGTAAAAGTACCATAAATATGTCACCACTCAACTTTAGTAAGTGCATCTTTTTTTTTTTTTTTTACAAAAAAATTTCATAACAGCTTTATATAATTGAACGTAGCAAATTTATTAACAGTATACAATAGGGAGATGCATAAGTACAAAGCATGAGGAGTATAAGAATCAAGTAGTACAAAATAAACATATCAAGGAACTGTTTCAAAATTCAAATTCTTCAGGCAGTATCTTAATCAAACACATGCTTTTAGCTTGGATTTGGAAATCTTTACACCCTCTGCATGACAAACAATGTCGAGACTTTTTTTTTTCAAAATGTTAAGCCTGTGGAAGCAAATTCTTCTATAGATTTTCTAATACTTGTTGTTCTTATACACAAAGAGGATTATCCAAGCTCTCAGGTTTACTTATTAAGCAGGATCCTAAAGCTATGTGTGGTTTTAGATTTTTTGTAGTTAAAATTTGAAACAGGAAACCAGTGCATGCTAGATTTCATGGTTTCTTCTTCGTGGACTTTCAAACCCTAGAGCACCCAAGTGTCTTCGTTAAATCTAAATCTGCAGGGAGTCCCGTAAGTCCCACATGGGGGTGGGGGATAGGTTATATTTGTAGTATAGATCTTGCACAATAAAATCAATACACCAATTCCTAAGAGTAGAATTATCTGGATTTGTTCTTCTTTGCTCAGATACGTAATAGTCTGTAAAATCTAAATAGATGCGCTATGATGGTGCACTTATGACAGCCTACATCTGACTTCTGTAAAGCTGCTTTGTGACTGTGTACCTATTGTTCAAAGGGCTGTACAGATGAAATTAAAGTGAAATTGATGCTTCTTCGTTCGAGTAAAAAGATCTTGTTCCTATGTGTGCATGTTGGAGCACGTTTATACCCTGCAGGACGGTCCAGACACCAATACAGGGCTGTAGTGACAGTTTATTCATAACTCTTTACATATATGTCAAGGTTATGTATGTTATGTTACGTTTTTGGTTTTTTTGCTTTGAGACAACTAGAAATTATTGTTTATATATTTTACATATATACAGTGTGTGAAAGAGTGCAGTGTGTGAATCTGATCGTTTTTAAGTGCAGATTGAAAGAAGAGTGGATTAAGGGCATGATGCAGAGTGCTGATCTGACAGATGCTGTTTTTTGGTTTTTTTTTTTCTTTTTCATTTGGTCTACCCAGGAACGCAGAACAGCAGAGAATCCTGTGGAAGATCCCAGATATATCACAAAAGTCTGAGAACGGAGGTAAAAAGCATGCCTCAAAATTTCATTTTACTGTATCTCATTGCTTATTATTTCATGTTTCGCCTCATCTTGCTTGCTCTTTGCTCCAGGCGTTGGCTCCTTGCTGGCACGGTTCCAGCTAACGAACGGCCCCAGTAAACCGGCCCCTCTGGCTGTGCAGTTCACCAGTGAGGGCAGCACACTGTCCGGCTGCGACATCGAGCTGCTCGGCTCCGGATATCGATTCTCACTCATCAAGAAGAGGTTTGCTGCAGGTGAGAGTGAAACCTGATCGATGAGGAATATCGCTGTTATAAATGGACCTAAGTGTGACCACAGAGTGGCTAATTACAACCACAGCAAAAAATGACATCTGAGCACGTGAAAATATCTAGTCACATTTATTTAGTATTTTCTGTTATAGGATTAAAATAAATGAAATATAAGGTTATTAACCCGGTGTCTAGACATTTTGTTTCTTATTCTAAAAAATAAATGCTTAAAATAAGCAGATCCTCCTTTGCAAATGGAATAAAAAATGACTTTAGCAAGAAATTAAGTTTGAAATTAGTATTAAACCCATTTCTAGATATTTATAATCATTTATTTGGTGTACGGTAGTCTTTTGGTCCAAAATACTAGACAGATTTGACTATATTTAAAATGTTTTATTTGCTAAGGTCACCTTTTTTTTTTTTTTGTTTTGTTTTGTTTTTTTTGTTTTCCCCTGCAGTGAATGATCTGCATCTGTATTTGATCCCAGTATAAAACATAACAATTTCAGTTCACATCTACCAATTTCTTCTCATGCTAAAGTATGGAAATTGAACCAAGCTTAAATATTGAACTAAAAATGTAATATATATATATACACACACACACACACACACACACACACACACACACACACACACACACGGTGGG
>JAQMCW010000035.1:6398238-6409641 GCA_030068335.1 Chrysichthys cranchii
AGGGGCTTCTACTAAGTACTGAGCAAAGGGTCTGAATACTTACGTCCACGTGATATTTCAGTTTTTCTTTTTTAATAGATTTGCAATGAATTCTATTATTCCATGTTTGTGCTGTCATTATGGGGTACTGAGTGTAGATTCATGGGGAAAAAAATTATTTGATTGATTTTAGCATAAGGCTGCAACATTACAAATGGCGAAAAATTGAAAGGGGTCTGAGCACTTTCTAAATGCACTGTAACTGTCATGTCTAGGCATGAACATCAACAGACATGAGAAGTAGTTTACTATTCACTAAACCCATAGATGTATTCAAGGTTGGTCATTCCAAATAATATGAAACTGTAGATCCATTGCTATGTAGCAAAAAAAACCCCACGAGGATTAAATGTGCATTGTATCCCATCTCTTGTTATTCAGATCTTGTCGCGAATCCTATACCCTATTCATTCAGGAAAAAGATCACTATGAAACCACCACTGGCTGGATGTGTGGATGGCAGACCACTCTCAGTAATATGTGTGGCATTGGGACAAGTTCAAGCACCACAAGAGACATGGGGGTCCAAGTGGAAACCCAGGCAACAAAGACTATCTGGCAGGGTAGTGAGGATAGGGGGCAATAACCTGTCAGGAGCACAAAATTTCTACTAGGACCCTTGGCTCAGAGCAGACTAGGAATAACACAGAGATTCTATGCATTAGCTGTGAGTGTTCTTGTTGAATACGAATGTTGGAGCACAGCCTCCTTTTGCTGTTGAATCAGCACAAGGACTCATGGTTGCCATGCAACAACCGGACCCTTTGGACTGATTGTGTTGTGATGCTTCTCTGCCACAGTGTGTGTGTGTGTGTGTGTGTGTGTGTGTGTGTGTGTGTGTGTGTGTGTGTGTATGTATGTATGTGTGTGTGTGTGTGTTATACTTTGCTACCCAGAGTATATTACTGGTCAGGAATCACTCATAGTAGTGACACCTGATTTTTTTTTGCAGCTTTGATCTGGTAAATATGATTCTCACTTATACTCAGTGGAACATATTGCATTCTCTGCATTCTAACCTATTGGATTTAAAAAGGAAAGAATAATAAAATGGAGGCTATAATAATTCATTTGTTCATTTCAGGATATGTACCTCCATACCTGATGAACTGGGTAGACATTTTTATACAACATCTGCCTATTAAAATTAGGGATCGTTCATAAAAAGTGTTAGTCAACATCATATACACTCACAGCATCTATGAAAAATGCATCAGTGGACTGATTTTTTTCAACCATATCAAACCTGATCCGAAATGGATCCAACATTTCAGGCCTATGTGTGCTCAAGAGCAATACGTATTTTCCAACCCAGTGAATCGCAAGCTTTAAAACTCTATCTGAGTGCCTGCTCAGTTGTGTTTTTTAGGGTCAGATGACTGGCATTGCAATACCAGTTGAAGTAAGAGGTAAAAAGTCTTAAGAGGTGATTCTGGAGTCTTGCATCAAGAGTCTGTTTTATGGCTCATAACGTGAACGCCAAAGAGGTGTCAATAGACGTGAATCAGAATCGGTTAGAGAAGGAATGAAAACATTATGTGTATGAAAAATGTTTGGTATACTATTAAGAACAAGGACACAATGAATCATTATTATCAGCATAATAGGTCGCCAGTGCCAAACTAGTGGATGAGTAAAACATCCTTTCTGTCTTAAATTTAAGCTATTAAGATGAACAAGGACACTATGTGTAAGCAGAAATGTGACTAGCATAAAGATGGAAAAAAACACCACGATAATCTTTCAGGGTTTGACTACAATACGACTTGAAGTCTGCGTTATAGTTTCCTAAAACCCTATGTAAGCAGACGGTAATGTTCTTGGACAAAGTCTAAGACGAGATGGGATTAGCCTGTACCAGAGTGATGGAAAAAGGGAAGGGCGGAGAAAACCAACTATTCTTTATTCAGAGCATGGCATCTCAATTGTGAAACATGGTGACATGAACATTTAGGCTGTGATTGAAGAAAGGATTGAACCCCCCCCCTTTCATAAAATTTTATGAAACAATTTCATAAAAAGTGTAGTGAAACCCATTTCTAGACAAGTAGTCAGATGTTTTCATTTTCCCCATCAAGTCTAAATATCACTTAAGTTGGGCTATACGATCCTGTTATGTACATTCTTCATGTAGGCTCCTTTTTCACCATCTTATATAGTCTTAAATAAAATTCTATAAGCCGGCCCACGCACATTCCCAAAAACAAAAACATAAAAGTGCTTATCACTCCACACCAATATATAAAAAAGCTTTAATCATATTACAATGCTGTAGATATGACACTAGACCTGCATATAGTCCTCCTTACACTACTACTTTGAAAATAGCAAAACTGGCAATGCGGTAATTGCCATATAATCAACCAGATTTACAACCTAAAGGAACCTGTTGCAAAAATGACTTAAACGTGAGTAGTAAAGCATGGGAATAATGCCAAGCGGACCTAATCTGGACATTTTAAATTTGTGGATACATGCCACCTATTTGGAAAATGAGGGACCATTTCAATTATGGACTACTATTTTCCAATAACAAATCCAGTGCACATGGTCCATCACATTCTTCTCAAATTCCACAGGTACCGGTAAATGACCGAAATACTTCAGCGCCATTAAGAAAATAAGATCTGGATGTTATCGTAAGTCTCTTGATTGAGTAGGAAAGACATCAGGAAACAGTGGAAAGCCATTATGAGTATTGCCTCCGTCAGCCTTATTTCCGATTAGTCTGAAGGCCAGTATTGATTAGACCGTTGAGGATCAGGAGAATCCTGTGGTTGCAGCCAGTTTGTTGTACTGAACAAGAAGCAATTCTGTGGTTTTAGATCAGTGGTTCACAAGCGTAATCTTGGGGAACATTGGCTCTGCCGATTGTGGTCTTTACGCAGTTTGGTCTTGACTCAGCTCATGAAGAACTTGACAATTAGCTGACAATTTGTTTTTTAACAGCACTGTTCCTCCTCACTGTATTCTCACCTCCTCTGATACAGTTTCTCACCCCCCACATATTAGCACTGAGCTGTTAGAAAACACAAAAAAGTGCTGAGCATTGCTGGGAACGGGAGCTACAGTTTAATTCATTGGCAAAAAGGTACAATAAGACGATCTGTATGGCATTACATAGTTTACATTCATATTATTCAAATATAGGCATGTATTATTGTAATTATAATTAGAATATTTATAATAATAGTCATAATTATGCATTCAGGATGTATTAAAAAAGAATGCAATTAAACATTTTCTATCAAAAGAGCGGAAAACAGCTGTAATCTAAACAGTCAGTGTTTGGCATGATAAACTGTTGTCCATAAAATGCATTCGTAGTCTACATTTAATGCAGATTCTTTAGAAAATCGAGGGGTATATTTTACTGTTATATTTTATATTTTAGAGTTCTTATGGAGACTTGCTTTTGTTTTTGCAGGTAAAACCTGACAGCTAGCATTGATTTTTTTTTGTCTGAAAAAGGGTTATTTACATAATTACATTTTTTACATTTATTGCATTAATTACAGCTACATTTTTTTGACATTCAGACTCTTTTTCTATGACATTTAATTTTTAGTTGGAAAAGTATTGTTTGGAAATCTAAAATTATTTACTGGAACTATCATGCAGAAATCACAAAATTAAACATTAACCAAAATTAGTCTTAAAATAATAGGGTGTCTGAGACACTATTGCACAGTATTGTATATCATATGTGGTATAAAGTGTTTCACATAAAAACAGGGTCATAAAAAGTTAAAACCAAAGAGCTTTTGGAACACAAAACACAAAAGAGACACAAGGTTGTTGACCTGACCGAATCAGTAAGTGAAAACTAAAAAACACACATATGCAGTTAAAAATACCATTATAAAACCATTTTTTATTTCACATAAAAACAGGGTCATAAAAAGTTAAAACCAAAGAACTCTCAACACAAAAGTGACACAAGGTTGTTGACCTGACCGAATCAGTAAGTGAATACTAAAATACCATTAAGCACAATTCCACCATGACAACAACAACACCAAAAAAAAAGTTTCACATGTTTGAAATAGTTGGAAATTTGCCTGGAATTGAGCACAGGAATGGAGGACCCATGAGCACACAGTCCCCCTGCACAGAGACGAGGATGGTGAAAGAGGGGAAGCAGAATTATAGTTTTAGAATTGTGCTTAAAATTTAAACTGTATTTAAAATTGTGATTTCTTAAAAAAATAAAAACAACTGTTAAATCCTGTTTGTAAGAAAGAAGCCCATGCTGAGTGCTTCTCACAAAATATAGCATCTGATCTTCACCAAGCATCATTAAAACTACCAGTGGCATCATGTGTTATGATCAGATGAAACCAAAATCTGACTGTTGGACACTGGTAGAATGTTTGGCAACAAAAGTGAACTGCGTACATGGAAAAGCAACTAACACCAACTGTAATATATGGCGGTGGATCAGTAATGCTTTGGGGCTGTTTTGCGGCTGGTGGTTATGAAGATTGATGGCACCATGAATGCACCAGGATATTTCAGTCCAAAATCTGATCGCCTCTGCCAGGAGGTTCAGGCTAGGCCAAATGAGCAGCTATTAAAAAGAAAGATGAGCCAACACATTTCTAAATCAACACAGAAATGGTTAAAGAAACCCCCTATTTTTTTTTTTTACAATGACCATCTTAGCCTATAAAAGTGAATTGCAAAGGAAAGTGCAAACCTTAGAACATACAGTAGCCTAAAAAAATTATGCATGGAGAAATGAACCGAGAGCCATCTACAAGTGTTTCCAATCTTCTTAGACATCGAAACTAGTTAATCTATCACGATTTGTTTGGGGACTTTTACAATGCTTGGGATTCCATCTGGACATATTTTCTCTTCTGAATAGATCGTCTATTGATATTACTGACCATCTTGGTAAGGACAGTGTCATTTGCAGAGTACCTTTTTAGGAAAGCGTATTTACTCACTCATTGTCAACAGTGATTTATATTTGATCAGTCCTCTTCCTCTCAGTGGGGTGCTTGATTGCAATTGATGGGAGATTTCTCTCCACAGAGATGTTATAAGTCCTAAGCTGTGGTAAGCTACGTAGCTGTCAGTGAGTCAGGCCTCATGCTGCTTGGTTATGACACCCAGCCCTGCTGCAGTGCATGACTGCAGCGTGTTTGCCTCCTGTCTGCCTGGGTAGGCAGAAAAACAGAAAAGCGAAGCCAAAAGGTTAAAACAGAAGTACCCTAGTGAAGCTACATGCAAACCAATTTGATACTATAGTACATGTAATGGATGTGATGTTAGAGTTTCTCCTTAGTTTTACTCAGAACAAGTAGATGCAGCGAGGCTGTAATGTTTGCATTTCATTGCTTTACAAATGAGATAAAACCTACAACACTTCTGGATAATTTAGTTACCACAAGGGCATTGTTTTGAACACCTGTGCACTGCGTGATGCACATGACAGCCAGTCCGCCTCCAGAAGTGCAAGTGTTGCATAAACTCATTTTCTCTGCGCACTCCCACTCTGCCTGTCCTTTTCTCTCTATCTCTGCTGCACAGATGGAAAAAAACACAGGGGATGGTGTGCTGCTGACAGATGGAAGCAGTGACTCGAGCTAGATAGGGGCAATGAGATGTGCTAAGTAATCGCATGGAGGACAGAGAAGCACTGAAGGACATTATGAGCAATGTGGCGCCATTTCAGTGAAAGAGGTGCTGTCTTTCATAAGGAAGTGTGCTGTTAGGTCTATGTGCAGCAGTAGATGTTGAAAAAACAGCGCATGCCGAGGGACGCAGGGTTTGATGTCTAGTCATGCAGTCTGATGACTGCAGTTTGACATTGGGCTGCCTGTGATGTCAACCCAGTCTGAGGCTGTTTGAATATAGTCTGTAATAAATACTTGGACAAAATTGACTCTGTACCTTGACCTGCTCTCTGACATATTGTACTTTCTGACCACAAAAGTGTGTTTCAACACAATATCTTTATAAGCATTAGCTAATGGCAAATAGAGACATCAGTTACCCACAAAACAAATACATACACACACTGGACCCTGGACTGCGGTGTGATACTTAACAGAGCAGAACGCCCCAGCAGGGAAAATGAGAATTCCAGGGATTAGAGCTGGATTCCTAATGGGAAAATGGGAACTGTCTGGCTGTGAAAGTGAAGATCCTTCACCCCCTGCCTGCTTCAGACATAACGGTATGTTGTCTCAGATGACACTGACTGAAAAGAGGCTAAAAAGGATGATGAACCTTAGACTAGGACTAATACCCATATTTATTTTACATACTGATAAAATGTACTGTGTAGACGATCATCCATATCTCACATCCATATCTCACCAGTGTTGAACCACAAGAAGGGAGGACTTCAGGGCTTCACGGCTTAGACAGAATAATTCTAGACATTACTCATGTATGTAGTTTAACACGCGTGGGTTTACAATGCGCATTGCAGGCAGGGAGAGTTGGGGAAGGGGAACTTAACCACATCAGTGCTGAGCCAGGAAGAAAAGTGAATTTATGAGCAGCTCGATTTGCCTCAGACTGACGCTATAGCCAAGCTGATCTGAGCCCAAACCCTCAGAGAAGAATCCAGCCATCAGAGCCTACCTCATACACCACCACTTCTACTGCCATTTCTCTTTCTTTCTTTCTTTCTTTCTTTCTTTCTGTCTTTCTTTCTCTCTATACTGTATGTCTTTGGTTGTCTCTTGCTTTTTGCACGTTACATTGCATGGATTCATTTGGCAAATGCTTTCATGGAATGTGAAGAAATGAGGGCTTTGCTCAAGGTCCTAACTGTGGCTCTCTTGGGTTTTGAGTTACTACTTCCTGTCTGCTTATCGCTACCTAGTTTTTACCTCCACTTGCAAAATGCCATGTTTCCAAGGCTTACTTTGTGTGTATAGAAAAGCTCGAACACAAACAAAAGTACCACAGGGAATTAAATCATCATCTTAATCCCTTCAGAAACTGGTTTGGTGTTTGGCGCATTACCAGTACAGGCATGAAGGATTTCCTAATACGTTTTAATCCTTAAAACAGACTTTTAGCTGCAAAGTTTCCTCTTTATTAATTGACCTTTTACTGTTGTGAGGATTTTAGAACAGCATACATTTGTTAGTAGAGAGTTTGGAAATGTAAAGCATATTATGAGTTAACTCAAGTGATGAATCCCATTAAATTCAAAATGCTAAGTGGTAAGTATATTCAGTGGTGGTTTGGGAATCGAGTTTCACAGTTTATGAATCTGAGGCACTGGACTCCGTTCATGTTCCCCTCTCTGTTTGCACTTTCCTTCTGTTTTCTGTGAAATCTCATTTCTTTGGGTTCTCTCCGTCTTGGTCAGTTTCCGATTTTCTGTCTATCGAATGCTCTACCTATACCACGTCTAACCCTAATCATAACCTTAGTAACCAGAAAGAAATATTTGGCTCTTTTAGTTTTTCAAATACAGGCTTTTAAAACACTATATTATTGGGAGGATATTTGATACAATCCTATCATTATGAGAACGTTTGGTCATTTTGGCCATAAATACAGCTTAATATGTGAATACATGTGTACACACACACACACACACACACACACACATTTTTTTGTGGGCCCCTCTCTCGTTCCTTTTGTACTGTAATTAGTAAGGCTGACGTCAGCAGTATATAATGGCATTACAAGCCGTTTAAGGCTAAGTTTTCTGCTTCGTCTGTGTCTCCAGGGTCTTTCCTTTCTCTAATGATTTATTATTGGATTTTTTTTTCTGTTTCACTGTTCACCAAGTACATATACATACAACACATATAATGCTACAACAACGCAAAGAAACCAAACCTCCTACACATAAAGGATGATTTTCATACTTCATACATTGTTGTCTATATTTCCTGCTACCTGGATGGAAAAAGGCTGGCTATTTGGCTGAGACTGCGGTATAGAGATTACAGATGAGCTAAAACAGCCTGGCGATCAGTGTGGAGCTGCCGAAGTTCATTATGTTTCAGGAAAAACATGTAGCACAAAAGGGATTCTTAGCATTCTCCTTATAGCCCGGGCTATTTATATTACATAAGCTTGTGTTGAGTTCTGCTGGCAGGCAGAGCAGATAACATTATATCAGAAATCATCTGGATGTAGGATGTGGATATTTAGGGGTTAGAAGCTATTAGCTATTAGGAGCTACTTGTAAAAGCAATTCTGCTCAACTGCATGGATTATTCAGTGAATGGAAAGTCAATGCATATTTGAGGACTATACACAGCCAAGTACCACATTATCATATCATATTATCAAATATTATTATTATTATTATTATTATTATTATTATTATTATTATCAAATATTAGAAACATCAACTGTACATCTTTGTCTCTTCAGCAATATTTCTAATATGATATAATATTTTATATGAGAATAACAACTTTATTATTGTGCACACCGACACACCTGCTACGTTTCAACTCTCTCAACAACAGATTGTTTATAGCTAGCATTAGATGACTAGCTTGGTTTGCTATCTGTATGAGCTGTATCCTGGTCAGTTACTGATCTCTGACACACAGTGTACCTGAAACGTTATATTTGACACAAATCAGCCAGATATGTGTACAATGCTCCAGTGCTAATATCACACACATGGCTTACACCCCTGTTCTGTCTTGGGCTATAAAACTAGGCAAAAGCAACAAGCAAAAACACACACACACACACACACACACACACGCATGCATGCACGCATGCATGCACGCATGCACACATAGCACAGACTTACTGCTGCCTTTCCTCACTGTTCAATCCTGATTAAGAAAATCACTGCAGCAGTTGGGAAGCCCATGGTGATGGAGATACAGGATTCAAAAGCACATTTAGGGCTATAGAGAGTTACATGACTGACATGTAAAAACACAGCTAGCTAACAGCAGAATGGGAAAAGCTGGAACCAAGCAGTCCAAACCTGTTCCAGCATGACAATGCCCCTGTGCACAAAGTGAGCTACATGAAACCATGGTTTGCCAAGGTTGCAGTTGATGAGCTCAAATGGCCTCCCCAGAACCGTGACTTCAACCACAGTGAAAATCTTTGGGGATGAAATTGAATGCCGACTACACACCAGGCCTCCTCTCCTTTCTTCAGTGCCTGACCACCCAAATGATCCCAAATCCCCACAGCCACTGTCCAAAAACTAGTGCAAAGCCTTCCAAGAACAGAGGAGGTTATTATAACAACAAACGGGGACAAATTCTGAAATGGGATGCTCAAAAATGCACACATGGGCTTGGTGTCCACATACTTTTGCATACACAGTGCATTATTATAAAGTTGAATATTTTATTATCTCAAAAATGGAAACTTATGGACAAATTGAGGCCACATTTATTCTTGATTTATCAAAAGCATCCTGTACTGCATTGTATGGAATCAGAATTTTGTGCATCCTTAAACCTCTACAGTGCAGACCAAGATGCTTCTTTATTCACTCAAAAAGACTGTGGAAATGTTTTCTCTTAAATGTCTTGACAGATGAAATTTTAGTAGAGATTATTCCATGGCTTTACCATGGGTTCAGAAGAGCAATCGATACTTTTCAAATTTTTCTTCATTGATTTGGCCTCAAGGGTTTACATGAGTGGTTCAGTGTGAAATAAATGCTTTTATGGATATAGCACTATATATGTCTTAAAAGCTCTCCAACCATTTAAGAGCTGCCTAAAAATACTAATTTGTTTAGTACTAAAATGTTTCATAATAGATTTATTAGACAATACTTTTGCTTTAGTTTAGGGCCTTTAGTTTTTTAATTCTGTACAATGTCATTTTATCATTACATTTTAGAAACTAGTAACAGTGTATTATAAAGCATACCATTTTTAAGGTTTACAGCTTGTTTATTTAAGAAAAGATGGCCAGTGCTGTAAAAGGTTCACTACAGAGAATTGATGTTGTCAGACGGATCCATAAATTTCAAAAGCACTTACTATAATGGTCTTCGAGTGTTCGTCAACATAAGAATCCAGCTGCAGAACTCGCACTAGGATTACACACCGCTGATCTGAGTATACCAACTGGTGCAATCTCCTTTATTTAAATAGATTTAGAGCAGTAGATTTCCTTTTGATACCTAAGAAAAGTAGGATAAAATAAAATCGTGCCCAAAATGAAGCATAGATTTTCTATAATAGCATGTCGCAAAGTGTCTTATGCCTTTACTTCCTACTATCACTTACCTTATAACAGCTATAAACACATTAATCTAACTGGCCTCTTTTCATGTCTTGCTTGAATTTAATCAGATAAATGAAATGCAGCTTGTCCTGTTACTGAAAAACTGCAAAGTTAGAAAGGCCTCTACCCTGAAGTCTTAACTGTTGCAGAAAACCTATTGACCATTACAAAACACTGGCATTGGAGACTCCTTCTGTAACTGTAACTGTAAACATCTCCTTACAGAAAGCTTCACCATATCAATAATTATACAACACATTTATCATTGATTATACAACACACCATACAAATCCATGTACATTAGCTGTTTCTACAGAAATGCTAACATTAGAAAGAAATCATTAAGGTCCAATGTGTAGGATTCAACCAACTGAATGTCCCTCCCTGACCTCTCCGTTTCCAGCATGTATTCGAATGTACGGTGGCCATCAGGTGCACATAGTGTACTTCCAGTCCCATAGTTTCCCATTCCAAGTACAGTACTTACATTCACACTCCCTTGCCTTTTCTGTGCTAAATAATACGTATGGCTCCCCATTTTTCAAAATTTGGGTTCTCAAACTTGTTAGCCAGCACCAGCAAATGCTGATTCCTCTTCATTCTTCTTCTTTATCATCCTTCTGGTGCTTACTTCCAGATTCATGCTGCCACTTAAAAAAAAAAAAATGCAAAATGCAAAAGATGCTCTGTAGTGGGGTGTCCGTACTGGGCTACTGTAGCAGCCAAACATGGCACCTTCATAGAAGTGGACCCTCTCCCTATGTGGATATAAAGGGCTCATTCAAAGCTTATGAACACACAATCACTCGTAGTTACAGGTAATTATACACGAATGAAAACATACTTATGAATACTATATTCCGTTTTTCTACTAACAGATCACCCTAAATCCTGGTGGACTTAATATAGTCTTGTGATTTGATTCACAGACTGTACTACTCCACAGTCTGCTGACCAATCAGACTTCAAGAATAGGAAGCATTCCACTGATTTGCCTGTTGCTTGTATATCAAACATCATGTCTTACATCTAAATGCTGGCCTGTTGCTGCCACGGACGGCTTTCCCACGGTGGCTGTGAGGTGGATGGTTGTGGATCATCTTGCGCTCTGGGCCCTGCTGGTGATCAGCTGCAGCTGAATAGACTATTCCTGCACCA
>JAQMCW010000035.1:6474232-6485449 GCA_030068335.1 Chrysichthys cranchii
TTTAAAAAAAATTCATTACTGACAAAATGTGTAATATTTCAAAACCATTTTAAGTCTTCGGAGAAAGAATCACTTAGGCTTCGTTCACGTTACAGGGTTGAAGTGACACAAAATCTGCCTTTTTGCTTTAAGATCTGATCCTTAAGACTCTTTAAGGTTAAGATTTTAGGATTAAATTAAGCTTTAAGTCTTATGGTTATGGTTTAAGATCTTGGCTATTACTAAGATTGCATGTACTCTCTGCTAACAGTAACGTCTATTCATGCTACGCTAGCAGAAATAGTCACAACACTGGCAGCTTAGTAAAACAACAACAATGGAGACCTACAGCTGTTTGCCATCTTCCAGAGCAAAATAAGATGCATATATTAGCTACTAGCATGTCCATATCGTCAGTTTTAACAGCACGGGTCATCTCAGAAATATGTTTTTGTTGTTGGTGACACAGGTGGGTCATGTGAAAACGTATCAGGGTGTGCATGTGTGATGTTTCACACATTACAACGTGTTCAACGTTGCAGTGAGATCCAGGTTGCTTGTAATCATGAATGTGAACTGAGCAAAAAAAAAAATCAAGATTGAACAATGAGGCCATGTCTCGTAGTTCTTCTTGTCAGTTGGTCTGCTTCCATCACACACACATCTGGCAACTGTTGTCAGGAACTACAGTTACAGGGAGAGTGAGGACAAGCATGTGCTTCCTCTGAGATACATGAAGCCAGCTAACCGTACCTTTTTAAACTGCTCCACTAAATGGCCAAAAGTTTGTGGACGCATGGGTGTCACATGTCTAAACTGTCGCTGCAAAGCAGAAGGTCTTTGTATGATCTAGCAGTGTAGCAATGCCTACAATTTCTCTTCACCGGAACGAAGCCTAGTCCAAACATGTTCCAGCATAACACCACCCATGTACACAACGCCAGCGCCATGAAAACATGGTTTGCCAAGGTTGATGTGGAAGAACTTGAGTGAAGCCCTGCAGCACTGAACACCTTGGAATGAAATGGAAACAACACGTGGGTGTGATGGTCAGGTTATGAGACACAAACCTTTGACCATTTGGTGTACGTCACAGGGCAGAGCAAAGAACTCGGAGGAACGGGCGATCCCTGGGATCGACGTGGTAGAGAATATGGCATTTTTTGGACGCCTGCCTGTCATCGTTGGGATTTAGGCTCACTATCTCTTCAGTCATGTCACACATAGGACCTGATCCACTTTTATACGAGGTAGCCACTTTATTGTGTACTCAGCTGTCTTTTTATTAAACCTCATTAGGCATCAAACAGCACATTAGTCATATTACTGCCCTTCACAGAGCCATTATTTAATAAAAGCTTCATGCGTCATCTCCGTTAAGCAACAGAAGTCAGAAGAAGACATAAATTTAAACCCAACTCCTATTTTTGCATACCTTTTAACATGTCTCAATTAACAGCTTCTTAGCTGACTGCAATAGTGTTTACTGTACTTTTTACATTGAAAGGCTGCAATTAACGGACTCCACTTCCCGCATCACGATCGTTCCAAATACTGTGGAATCTACAATGCGCATGTTCTTCCTAATCATAGCTAATCATGCTTGGGTTTTACAGATAGACGCCTTAAAACACCACGGAATTGTGCAACCACACAATACTGTTCAAACTCTGTCAAAACAAAGTATGACACAACCGCACAATTCAGCAAAGCCTCGCAAGAAAAGGCGTGTTATTAATTTCCAAAAGCTTATTAGTCCCCACACATGACTTCAGCGATGAGTAATGTCACCAAGATGGCGCAATCGGAGATGAGAAAGGAGCGAAGCAAAAGGAGGAGAGGTTCAGAATTAAACTGATCACGACAGAAATATTGAGCATATCAACGTTTAGCCAACATCCATTTAAACAGAATGGACTGGTACAGGGGAAAAAAAACAACTGGAAAAATAAGCTATACAGCATAAAACAGACAGAATTGAAAGTTCTCAGCTTTTAAAGTCAGACAAGAACTGTGCAGTTTAATAGTTCGTACAGCGATCTTAAATAAAGCCGTCAGGTTTGCAGTAAATCTCTTACAGCTGAAGACACGCTGCCTGAAGGCTGTACAGCGCTGGATCCTCCTGTGATTCACCAACGTAGATGTAAGCAGGCTCAAATTAAAGCTGACAATCTTTGTTTACACAGTTTGCTTCAAATCCCATGTGCTGGTGGACAGAGCCAATCCACAAAACCCGCTTACGTATGAACTGCACTGTGGGACTTTTTTTTGTTTTGAATATTTTTTTTTTTAATCTACGTCATTCTCTGGCAGATAAACATTTATTATGCAACATGGAGACTTTAAATTAGATTTAACTCTGCAAATCGGCTTAGTTTATCATTCGAGCACTCAGTAGCTGATTTTTTTCGTGTTTAAACACATTTCTCAAATAGTTCTCTGATAAACGGGTCAAACTCCGAACGCACTGACCTAACCGTCTCCAGCCAACGTGCTAAATAAAAGAAAGTGATCTGACGTTTCTGAGTAGTGCAGCCTATGACCTCTGACCTCCGTGAATGAGAAAGGTCAATGGAACATGGCATGATGTAGATGCAATTCAAAACAGATGCGAGACTATTCCATTAAGTCGAAAAGCAACAAAGAGATTAGCGGTCAGACATAACAGCCAAGGCCTTTATACCCAACCCTGTCTAGTCACTCCAGCCTACCGCTATCACATTTCAAAGCACTCTTCTCTCCTAGATCGAAAGCTTTGCTGACATTTTCATGTAGTACACACACCACGCAGCAATCCATCATTCTCAACACACTGGAATGCAGAAGGTGCTCCGGGACACAACGGCCACCAGAGGCGGCCATCTTCACCTGAACCTTCATCAGCACGTGAAGTCGAAGCCTGTGGTTGCTTGTGTGATTGTGAATACAGAGGAGTGTATAAATATACAGACATCTCAAAAGTAAATTGATACCCATCATTATGTTTTAACTCTACAGGCACCACCTGGTGCTTCAAACATGTTAATGTATTATTATTATTATTATTATTATTATTATTATTATTATTATTACAGTGGTACCTCAGTACTCGAATTCACTAGAACTCGAATTTCTTAAAAGTCGAACCAACCAAATCGCAAAAAAATGACCCAGAACTCGATCTGAATCTCAGAAGTTGAACCGTGAACGCCGACCTAAGATAACTTGTACACGCGGGGAAATGAGTCACGTGGCACATCTCTCAGCAGAAACAAAGGGTAACGCTTCAGTCTCAGCCTCGCATTCACTGTGATAGCATCATTTGTTGGTGATAGTGCTTTATATATATATATCACACATATATAACCATTGCTCACCAAAATGTTACGAATACAGAGTAATAATAAAAATAAACAATGGACCGCATGGCGTATTATGACTCAAGGTAGTAGTGTTGTGTCTGGGTTTACGAAAAAGGTGTCACGGGTTTTTTAACTTTACCTTGTCAGAGCAGTGAGGTGACACAATCCAGGCTGGAGTTAGATGTAAAATTCATTTCAGGCTTTATTTAGGCTCCTGGCAGAATGTGCTTAGATGTGTTTAGTATGTGGTCTTCTTGTTTTATCCTGTTCATTTTGTGTTTAAATGCTAAAAAAACATATTTCGGTGTAATTTTTGGGGGCCGAGAACAAATGAATTGGTTTTCCATTATTTTCCTTCGATCAGAACTCGGAGTTTTTAGGATTCAAACCCAAGCTCGGAACGGATTAAGTTCGAGTACTGAGGTAACAATGTATTTCATTTTGGATTACAGTGTATTAACTGTTTAGAGCAACTAGCCATGCCGTGAACACCAGTAGCAAAAGAGTTGTGTGATTGTCAAAGAGGGCGTATTGTGGGTCAGTCTGAGGGTGGACTTAGCCAGCGTATGATTGTACAAAACCTTGGGATTCCTCTTGTCACAGTCAACAGAGTGATTGTACAATTCAAAAGCAAAGGAAAGAAATCCACAGCATCCCGCTCAGGTCGACCTGGGCCCTCTGACAGGTGTCTTCAGACTGTCAAGCGGATTGATGAGAGAAAAAGAAATCCCCGTTGTATGGCGGCTGATATCGCAGAGCGACTCCAAGTGAGTTGAAGTATTTCTGTGAGGGATCTCCATCAACTTGGCTACCATGGCAGAACAGCTAGAAGGAAGATTCTGGAAATAAATTTTTCCAAACCGATGGTGTCTGTTTACCTTCAGAGATGTCCGTGTACGTCATGCAAACAGTCACTGGATGCTGAGCCACACAGTTTTCTTACAAATCTTTTCAGTAGTCTCTGGTTTTCAGCAGGTTGCACTGAATGTGTCGCTGCAATAACACTCTTGAAGAGATTATTTTAAAATACAAGACCAGTTACAACATATGACAGAAATTACTCACAGTTCAAACATTTGTTTCAGTAAATAGCGCCCAGGCGTGCGTAAACAAGTTATAGCACTGTTGTATTCTTGACTGATTGGTGATTAATTTTCCATAAAAGGCAAATACAGAGGAGTAGCTCAGGCTGTAGGGCAAATCACAGGTTTACATTCATGTCCCCGTTCTCCGGTTTCCGTAAAGAGACATTTACTGGAATGAGTCTCCAGTGTCAGCACTTTGGAAAACTCAGAGATAAGCTTTAAAGTTTTAACGCACAAGAAAATCTTCCACATGTGGCACTTCCCAGTTTAACTGTAGCGTGCCAACCTGTGTCTTTTCATCTTATTAACTTCAAGAGAAAGAAAGAACGAGAAAGCGAGGAAACGGTTTTGTATAGCTGCTAAAATGCAAATGTTAACATGAAGTAAGGCATTTTCCAACCCTTCTGCAACATTAAAAAGGTCAACTATGTAGGATTCAACCACCTGAATGCCCCTCCCTTTTCAAGCTTCCATTAGAAAGTATGTTGGCCATCAGGTGCCTGTCGTGTATTTCAAAGTTCCAAGAATGAGCCTCCATTTTTAAAAATCTGGGTTCACGATACTTGTTAGCCAGCACCAGCAAACACTGATTCCTTGCCCTTCTGGTGCCTCCTTCTGGATTCACGCTCCGCTGGTAAAAACACAAAATGCAGAAAGCGCTCTCTAGAGGTTTGACCTCTCTGAGCTACAGTAGCTCTGCAACATGGTGGCTCCATAGAATTGTACCCGCCCCCTATATAGATACAAAGGGCTCATTTGAAGTTTACAAAAACACAATGATTCGTAGTTACAGGTTACAAATTAATTATACATTAATATAAATATACTTCTGAATATTATACTCAATTTCTGCTAACAGAGCCCCCCCTAAATCCTACATAGCGGACCTTTAAACATAGCCTCAGGATGGTAACAGTAACAGGAACTGGACAACAAACCACATCACCCCACCATGTCATGGAGTATTTTCCTTAAAGTGTGCCCTGTTTTGGGTTAATATTTTTGCTAGCCAGATGGAATGCTCTTTGTAACAGTCACCTACAAAAAGGAATCTGGTTCCTCTCAAGGTTTCTTCCTCATGTCGTCTCAGGTTTTTTTTTTACCATTGTCAGAGCTAAACTGCGATCTATGTAAAGCTGTGCAGGGAAAATACCTACTGCTATACAAATGCAACCAAACGGAGTCGACGTAGCGGACGTGAGACTTTCATATCTCATTTGTTGAGTGACGGTTTACAGAACAATGAGATCATTAAGCTACTTTTAACATTTTTTACCTTTCAGAAGATGAAGGTTGATTGTCTATAGAACTGGTTTTCATAGCCGAGCCTAATCCAGGTCTCGACACTTCCGTACACGTGCGCACTATGGTCAGTTCTTTCCAACATTTTCAGTCCTCACGACAGGAATTAAGAAATCTGCGGCACCCGAGGAATGTGTGGCAGTTGTGCCTGTAGGCACATGTCAGATTTTTTTTTTTTAAAGATAAATAGAAACTTCAGAGCATTTTCCAACTATGTGCTGGAACAAGTTAAAATAAAATCTTCTGTAATATGATGATCTTTCATATCCGGCAAAATGATGTACCATAATAGATGTGCTTGGCTTGACTCTTTACACTAATCAAATGCAATGTTCCTATAGAAATCATATTAGCTCATTCATACATGTACTACACATCTGGTTTTACACAACAGCACATCTGACAGCAGTTCGGCTGCAGTGCAAATAGCAGGTTTATGTTCAAGTGCTCTCTATATATATATAGGAGACATGGACATGTTTGGCAAGAGAGTCCCGTGTCAGGATTTTGTAGCAGAGATAAAACCTCAACCTTGAGATTTCCGCCGCAGGAATATCTTCAGAATCAAGCGCACTGCGATTTCTCAGTAACGTAACAAACTGCAGGGTTTTTTCTTTTCTTTTCTTTTTTTTTTTTGGGGGGGGGGGTGATCTTAACTTCAAAAAAAGCAAAACAAGAAACGCTGGCAAGGAAACGACTGTTTGTATCTGTTATAATGTAAGTGATAACAGAAATTGACTTGTTTCACAGAAGCTCAACATCAAAAGGTAATTATAAACAGATTAAAAGGTATGATGCATTATTCTTTAAGTTTAAAAAAAAAGTTGGCAAAATGTTTCGGTATAAGAGGAATAAAAGATTTTATTCAGGCGGGTGTTGGTACAAAACAAAACAAAAAACACTAAAATCAAAATCATCCACACCTAGTCAGTGATTCGTTCCTCTATGAGCACATGCTTTATTGCTTACTTAACAATGTATCTTACTGCTATAATACCATGTATAAATCAGTATGACAAGTGCCATAAGGCATATTCTAACCTCCTGTCAATCATGTTGAAGGTACTGCCCCTTCTTAGTAATGACAGGTAGTCAATGAATGGAAGAGCAAACCCAGTGATGGCTGAAGCTCTTGGCAAGCGGCCATTGTCATCACACTTGGCAAGAAATCACATTTGGCAGCAAAGAAAAGTGAAAACAAGTTAACACTGGTACTGCATCCAAACTGCTGGAAGCAGCTCTTGGTGAGTAAAGAATCACTTAATTTCCTCCCGAACTCACGACATTTCTTCTAGCATGCCAAGTAAAAGTTGTTCATGCTAATGTTGGCTATTTAGCGATAGCTTATAAAGGTAGCTAAATGTATGACATCACTGACAGCGTTATGTTTATTAAATTAGCTGTTTGTTGATGAACAGTGCGGAACGGTTATAACAGCTGTACGTGACTAGCATAATTAGCTCGTCCGCTAGATAGCTACCAAACTGAGGCAATTTCTTGTAGCAAACAAAGCAGGCATTGCTTGGACAATACAAAATGGATCCTTAGTGCAAGGATCAGCAACATAAACCATACCGACAAACATCAGAAATGACGCTGATGGATGTTTTTGCTGTGGTCGTTTTCTTGCTACAACGGTCTTGCTAAAACTGAGCTAAGCAAGCTATAATGTAAACTATACACTGATGCCTCACGTGAAGATAAGACGATGGTGTTATCTTGATCGGCTCTCAGAGTTGCAGTAGTTTGGTTGAATTTTGCACATTCTTGCCCTGCTGTTAGTTAATAGTTGGCTTTTTTGTATTACTGATTACCGTAAAGTTAGACTGTACGAACCCAGTAGTAGATCAACTAAAAATATTTCAAAAATCTTTACTCTATATTCAGTGCATGATAAATAATAATGAGTGTGGTGATGGAGGTGTTGGGCTGACGTGTTTGGGGAGAAGGGGGAAGGTGCATTGCTTGTTTATGATATGGGAGGAAATCCCAACTTTCTGGTCATAAACTGTCCCCTATTTGATTGAAGCATTGAGTATGATTTTAACAAGTGGCCAATTCTTCCATATAGGACCTTTAAGTGTGTGAATGTTTTTTCTGTTTTTCTGAGATAAGGCTTGCGGATCACGGATACTGTGAGCAAATAACTAAAGCTCACATATCTGGAATTGCATTCCCCATATCTCCTTAACCTAATCAGGACGAATCAGTGAAACTGAAATGCACAGCGCTTCCTCAGGTCAGACTGTGAAAACACAGCCATTCAAGAGCACAATTTATGTTCCCTTCACTTTCTCTCTGTCACAGAATCAACAAACTCAGCACATCTCGCATGAGATGAGCTTTCAAGTACTAAAGCTTTCCCCACAATGCTGCAAGTTATTCTGAGAGCTCTCGTCGTGCGGATGGGACCTGCATCGGTTAGAACAAGGAGCAGAAGCTACACGGCAGATCACTACTGATCTTCCTTTCAGGTCTCGAGTGAAGAACACTGGCTCTGGCCAAGTCACCTCCAGGATCATGCTGTAACCACTGCTGACCTTCAGCACTCATTCCTAACCCTAACCCCTCAAGCACACCAAGCTTGGAATATAATACAGACCTGCTTAGACACCTGCTGTATCAAGAAGACCCAATTATATCCAGCCAACTATTGAAGAAGGCCTTCTTTCGAGATGGGGGAAGAAATTTTTATGTTTCAGCCATTTTGGACATCGTCTCAACATAGTGTGACCTGAAGTGGCCTTGTAGAAAGACAATTAATACCTATAAGACCACAGAACAGGTGGCTTTGCACCGTCGCCTCCCAGCTAGAAGGTTCTGGGTTTGAACCTGCTGGCTGACTAGGGCCTTTATGTGTGGCGTCTGCATCTTCTCCCCGTACCTGCATGGATTTCCTCTGGGTGCCCTTGTTTCCTACCACAGCCCAAAGACATGCAAATTGTGTCTCCATGTCTCCAATTATTTGTCCCCATGTTACATGGTAGCTCAAGGGGTTAAGACGTTGGGCTACTGATCGGAAGGGCAGGAGTTCAAATCCAAGCACCACCAAGCTGCCACTGCTGGGCCCTTGAGCAAGGTCCTTAACCTCAAATGCTCAGTTGTATAAATGAGATAAAAATGTAAGCTGACTGTAATGTAATGTAATGTTAGCGACCTGCGGCAAGTCAGCTGAGATTGGCTCCAGCTTCCTCACGATCCTTAATGGATGTCACGGTGGCGCGGGAGGATTGGACACAAGCGTGGAAGCCACAAATAAATATATAAAAGATATATTTATTTAGAAAAGAAGGAGGCTAACAAGTCCAAGTTGGCAGGCAATAGAAGAATCCAGAATAACAAGCAGGTGGTCAGACGATCGGGCGAACAGACAAAACTAGGCAGAACAGGGACGTGAATCAAAATACGGAAGCTAAGTCAGGAACCGGAAGATCTAAACAGTGTATAACAGGGTCAGAGACGAGAATCGAAATCGGAGATCAAAAACAGGTCAAACACGGGAAAGCAATACAGGATAATCACGGCTTGGTAATAACGGATCCGGGGACGTTAATACTTCGCAAAGTTTTGTTCAAACTGAGAGTCTTTTATAGTCCAGCATAAACGATTAGCAGCTGTTTCAAATCTGGCTGTGAACCGAGAGTCCACAGTCTGCGCATGCGCCACCGGCGCTATCGTGGGAATCATTAAGGCGTTCAAGAAACGCAGACGGCGGTGAGCGTTCACGAAAATCAAGTCTGCGCCGCAAATGCGCAGACTGTAGGGCGGAATCCTGACAATGGATAAGTGGTGTAGATGATCGATAGAAGACACACAGCAAATGTTGGAATCTGATATAACTTAAGTTGTCTTTATTATCATTATTATTATTATTATTATTATTATTAAAAACCTGAACACAGAGACTGTTTCGGGAGTGACTGTTGATAACCGCTTAACATAAGTGACAATAGGAACTAACTTGCTCCATGTATTCACGAATAAATTACAATGTGTAACTGAAAGCAGACTGCTGTGCTATAAAAGAAAGAAGACGCTTTGGGATGTGCTGTTATAAGAAAATACTCAACTTGGGAGTGTTTACAGTAACTCTGCTTCGGCAACATTCCACCCCGATGTCATTATTAGTGTTATGTTTCTATAACCGCACATCCTGTCATGTTTTATTACTCACATACTGCATTGACTCAATCAGTACAGTCCTCTATATGCTATGCCAAACCATGGTCAGTCATTTTTAAACCCAGTGAGTTGTTTTTATTTAATATACTGAATGTTTTCATATAGGACAGGAAAGATGGACTAAAAACACACCTGATGGTATCAGGCAGTGACCATCCTATACGTCAAAATGATGTACCAATGTACCAGTGCATCCCTCAGAACCCAGTCCAGCTAACTGGTAACGGAATTCACTGCCAGTTGTTCATCATTCTTTTACCAATCTGTCAATTAGTTTGTGTCACATTAGTGTTCGTTACGATGCATTACACCAAATTCAATTTCCCATTCTCTTCACAGCTCATTTTACAGCTTTACATTAATCACAGAAAACTCTCATAAAACCGGTATGCACGGGCCGGGCTGACTCCCTCTCTCGCACACACACACTATGAGCTTGGAAATAATGGGAGATGTGAACCTCTAGACAGGAAACGGGACCACCCCGCGTTCTGACCAGGAACCTCAGGCCAGTTTCCTCTTTCTGTAGAGCTTTCAAAAAACAACAGCATGCTGTGCTCTGAACAGCAGGATCCACACTGGAGGAGCTGTGCGGCGTCTCAACTGCGCCGTTTTTAAAAGGGCATGGGATCGATCTAAACGCCAAGCACATCTAAACACCTTCTAGTCATGGAGGCACTAAAATCAGGAGTCTCTCATAAACACGTGTCAAAATTGGAAACCCGGGTTCCAAAAAACCAGCGTCCTTCCAGATCAGGATCACATACCAAAAGTACAACTACAGCACACTGCTTCTGACTTTAAACTAGAACTAGGAACAAAAATTCACTGTTAAACGAGCACGCTGGTTTCTCCAATGTTTTCTTTCAGCTCCTCAGAGACCGCGTGTGTGCTGAGAGAGCCGATCTTCCCATACCACGCCTTTCTTCCAGAGAGGAAACCGGCGCTGCCAGAAGCACAGCTCTCAGAGCGCTCAGTGTGCCGACTCGCTGAAGCCGCCAGCATCAGAAAGAAGAAAGGCCTATAGGCCCGGGGGCTATTTTAAGACTTGGGAATTTCTCAAAGATTCTTCCAGTAGGAAAGACAAGGGGAGGGGAAACCATGACTTCTAAACAAACAGCAAAACGTTAAACACGTTTGGTATTAGAATGGGTGGTGCATAAAAAAACATTAGCATAACAGAGTAAACCAAAGAAATCAATCGCCACAGGCTTGCTCATTAGGAATAGGAATATATATATAATGTGTGTGTGTGTGTGTGTGTGTGTGTGTGTGTGTGTGTGTGTATATGCACTTATTGATATGTTTCTTGATTAATAAGACTTTAA
>JAQMCW010000035.1:6485549-6497144 GCA_030068335.1 Chrysichthys cranchii
AGCAGTCCTCAGGCCTCCCTGCAGCATGCCTAATGCACGTTCACGCAGATGAGCAGGGACCCTGGGCATCTTTCTTTATATATAATGTGTGTGTGTGTGTGTGTGTGTGTGTGTGTGTGTGTGTGTATATGCACTTATGAATATGTTTCTTGATTAATAAGACTTTAATTGGACATTATGCATCGTAAAACTGCTTTGCGACAATGTCTGTTGTTAAAAGCGCTATACAAATAAAATTGAATTGAATATAAAACAGATAGGTGGCAAATTAGAGGATGACCCAACAAAGTGTCTTTGTAAGTCACAGCTCCGATGTGCCTCGGCTTAGATTCGACAAGCCTCTGGAACTGTACTGGAGACGAGACGGTGACACCGTTCTTCACCGTTCTTCCAGAAGAAAATCCCTCAGTTGGTGTTTTGATGAGGGTGGTGGTCGAGAGAACGCGCGTGTAACGTGTCAGTCCAAAATCTCCCATAAATGTTCGACTGTGTTAAGATCTGGGGAGTTTGAAGGCCACACCATACAATTTACATCAAGTTCCTACTCATCAAACCATTCTGTAGATGTGGGCAGAGTCATCCTGGGAAACACCACTCCCATCAGGAGAGAAACGTTTCATCACAGGACAAAGGTGATTAGTCAGAAGAATGTCGTACTGCTTTGCAGTGACTGTTCTTGCTAACAAGAGGACAAGTGGATGCAAAACAGAGCTACCGGTTTTTCCTTTTAACGTGTCACTCGTCTTTTTTTTTTTTAAAGCAAATGCCACTCCATGAATGGACACGCTCCGTCTCACACGGTTTAAGAATTCGACAATTAGGTGCCCACATCTTGGAATTGTTAACTCTTCAAGGAATAAAGAAAGGCATATAACCAGAGAGACGGAAAGAAATTCCCTGGAACCTTTCTCCAGGAAGTGATAAAAATTAAAAACATGCTCCAACATGACACATTTGGCGAGAAGCGTTCCCCAATTCTATTCTAATCTGCTCTCTGGTGCTGTCTCGCTGAGGTTTCCCAGTGGATATTTCCATCCGGATGGAGTGTTATGCTTTTCCCTGGTGGGAAAGGCATGTGTAACTGGAGCCTGCTTTGTGTGTCCAGGCCTCGTCTGGACATCCGCTGTCTCTCCTCCAGCTTCAGCCTTCCCTCCTCAACAAAAGCACGGACAGGCATTCCAGCCACAAATTAAGATGCTACGAAAACAACAGCCTCTGCGTTCCTGGTCGAAAGTGTTTTTCCCAAAAATATTCCCAAATAAATTTAATCACAGCAGCTAACGTATACTGTAGTCCATTTGTCACTTCAGCTGCTGTTTTTCCTCACAAAACAGAGCAGCAGGGTTTCAGATTTGGCTACCACGTTTGCGTGTATGTGTGTGTGTGTGTGTGTGCACGCACGCACGCGTGTGTTAAGAAGCTAATAAATGTAAATGCTCCTGCTGTAGACATTGCCTTTTATGCGGTTTGATCAGCTCTGTATAACTTTACAAGGAAACTTTTACTGGCTTAATTAATCCGCTGCCTACGTTCAGACAAAGCGCCGCCATGGGTAAGGGTGGCCTCACTTCTGTGGGACTTTACGCGGCGCTTTTTATGCCGCTGATGTAATTGTATTGTTAAAATAACTCGTCACTCACTTTCAGTGCTAAGCAATGCTAAGCCTGACATGATGCACACTGCCAGAGAGCCAAAGAGGTGGTTAAGTACTACTACACAGAACAGGACAAGAGGTGAAGTACTACAGTGATTGTACAGTATAATGTCATGCTGCTAATGTGAAAGCTGGGACACATAGTGTGACAACAGAAAAAATTGCTAACATTTCTTATTGTGCTTTATTGTTTATTTCGTTGTGTCACACACGACAGATATTTTCATCATTTGGACGGTTTGTTCAGGATGCAGCCGCCACAGTTGTTTCCGAACGACTGCCTGCTTGGCGCTGCTAAGGTTGTGTCAGGTTTTAGTGGTGAACACGCTGTTTGTTGCGAAATTAAGATCGTCATTCAGACCAGGACACTTGTGTAAAATAAGGACTCTCAGGATTACTATTATTATTTTGGAGCAAAACGCTAAAAAATTTTACCACCATTTTTTTTTATCAATCTTGCCAAAATTTGCACATCAGGTCAACACTTATTACGGAACTTTTTTCTGATAATCTGAAAATGCTACATTCCTGATTTTTTAAATAGGATTATTTGTTTATTAATTCTTTTAATGTATTTGTGTAGTATCGTCATGCGTATCGTTATCTGGATATGAAATTTTTTAAATAGGGGCATTTCAGGAGATTTAGGTCACATCATACAGCCCTGTTTCCCGTTTATACTTTTATACATCATAGTTAAGCAAGTTCTTTCATATTTGAGTGCCAAATTAGACCATTTAAAAACTCCAGAAACCTAATCGACTTGGCTAAAAAGTAGAAGCTAAAGTTACATAATTAGCTACCCAGAATTTGTGGGGAGTGGACAACGTCGTAACCGTAAACTTTATCCTCTCCTGGTAAAAGCTTTTAACGTAGAACTTTGTGCTTGCAATTCCCACAAGGTCCGGCCAGCATCTCCGTGATCGGTCAAATACTTCAACCATAGCAAGACAGCACGGAGTAATCAGGAGAGCTACATGAGGGGTTTGCGCTGAATTTATTTTGCTCTGGCAGTGTCTCAACATACAAGTGTGTTCCTGATTCTGAAACGTTTGGCTGTCGTTCATGTAGGACTTGTAAGATCCTTTCTACCATCTCCCAGTGCAGCAGAAACATGTGCTAATTATTTACAGTATTGTGTACATTAGTGTGTTGCACCACTAATGCGTATCATGTTTAAATATACATGACAAATAAAAACTTGGAAGTTCATTTTCTTTCTCAGGTTGTTGAACCTACCTGTCCACGGGTGAATAATAAAAACTAACCATCCATTACCTATACCACTTATCCGTCAGGGGCCTGAGGAAGCTGGAGCCAATCCCAGCTGACTTTGGTGAGAGGCGGGGTACTCCCTGGACAAGTCATCAATCTATCACAGTGCTGAATAAAAAAAACACTAACTGCCTAGACCCAAAATCTGCTCGTCTTGCCCAGGCTAGTCAACTGTCCGCTCCAGCAGATGTCCAGTTTGCACAGAACGGAGAAAGTCTCTATTCAAAGTTGCCTGCCGTTGTCTCTGGAATCGCAGCGCTGCGTCACGTGTAAAGTGTCCGCTCGCTTGTTTTGCTTGCTAGCGTGAACCAAGGGGTCAGATTACATTTATGGCATGTATGGTATGCATTTCAGAGTCTGAACTGCTGCAATCGACAGATGTACAACAACATCTGGATCCAGCATGCACAGACCTGGTGCGAACTTTTTCTCAGCAGAAATGGCAATAAAACCTTACAAGTCTACACCATTTCTGTGATCCACTCCACCGTCCATCCAGATCCGTGGTGTATTCATACGCGTTCAGCCATGGATTTATTGCAGGAAATATAATTATTTGGAAACTTGGGTGATCATGCAACAATATAGACACAATACACGTAGCATTACCATCGCTGAAGGAGTTACAGGTAAGAAATAACACAAAAGTAGCATTAATACAGGTTTTTGTAACCAAACCTAGACCTTATATAAGGAATAAAAGACAACAGGACATCCTGTCACAGGAAATTAATCAACAACAGGGTGGTGTGGTGCAGCCCAACACGGAGCACCAATACAATTACCACTCAAAGTTGATCTTTTTCCTAGAATACCATAGGGGAAAGTGATTTATTCCCCATACAATTATTTTGTATATAACTGCACATATTTTATAACCATTTATAGTCACATTTAATGCAGTCCAGTTCCTGTTATCGCTTACATTAGGACAGCTCTAAAGGCCTCGCCACCTTCACTTTTCTCTAACTTGAATACAATAGGTCAAGAACGATGCAGCTCGTCATGTTACCATGAAAACAGAAAGCTCGAGTATTCGTCCCGAAGACATTCCATTGGTGGGAAACTTCCTGACTTTTACACCGAGCTGACACTGGAGACTCCTTCCTTAAGTTCCTCCACAACAATTGTGTTTTCACGGCTTAAATTACATGGCGTGTGCAACATATGAGTCCCTGGGAATGAGTTGCTGTAGAAACGATAGCGTTAATATAAACCTGTGATTTGAATAAGAACTGCAGGTACAGAAGATCAATCAACCTTCCGATTAAACAGATTTGAGAATTCAACAGTGCCGTGGAATAAAACACAACACTTAATTACACCACTTAATCCATTTGGCCCGAGCCCACTCACAGCCAAAATGCCAAAGATTAAAAAAGGATTTTGTTTATCCTTAAGGCAGGCGTTAACATTTCTTCCATGCTGAAAAATTAGCAACCCGAAAGAGGCTGGCCTCGGCCCTTGGGAATGACGTGCACCAAATACGCAACTCTAAAAACAAACGTGCAGCATCCCCCAAGTTTAGACGAAGTCATACAAGGCATTAGAAAATGCAATATGGCCCATTTTTAACTCTAACATGAACTGCAAATAACCACCAACGCCGTCGCCTCACTCCACAGACGGATCCATGTGGAACGAATGTCCACAAGTGTCGATCTTAAAATTCCACTCCTGGGTTAAAAGAAGACACGAGATTACAACTTTAGGAGGAATGGCATTTATGTATTCCCCCACCGGAGAGGCTGCTGCGCCGTTTCAGGAAGAGCGAGGGAGCGACCCCCTGGGCAGCTGAGCATGTCAGTGCGTCGTCCCCTCCGGCCATTATGTCCAGCATCTTATGGAAATAGGTCTACTATAAGTAGCTTGGAGAACCTGTCTCCAGATGCAATTAGATACTGTCTGCCAGCGTGCGTACCAGGGAAACTGTTCCTCGTGCTAGCTCTCATCCATGGAGGATGGTAAGACTGAGTGGAGAAAAACGTAAGGGGCATCACTCATCGGCCCAGCAGTGGATCTGTTGCCGAGCTGTTTTGAATCCAGATGAGTTTCTACTAAACATGTCACTGGCCGTGTTTACATGGAAAGATTTTCACTGATCCAAATGAACGGTCAGCGCATTCTGCTTTGGTGTAAATTAGAGTTTTAAATAATTTCCATCTCAGAAAAAGGTCAAAGTAGAATTATGAAACAATAAAAGAGACTGCATTACATTTGCCTGACATTCAGGAACACTAAGTCTTCTGATTGTAATACAGTTTACACACATTATCCAGTTATATATACTTGATATGCATATACTAGTACTTTTGGTACTAAATGATCTGCATCCTGGCTATATTTCTAGCAAATATTGAACACTGAATTTTATTTCACCCACCTCATAATGTTAGTTTGATATTAGTCTCTCCCTCCATCCAATATATTTCATTTAATTCAAATCTGTAACTATGTTTTCTTACATACTGGACTGCTTCAATCCACGTGGACTGTATTCGTTAGCGCTTGCATGGCTATTTTTTAAAATCTTCCATTAAAATTATTACCTGCTTTTATTTTTTATTTTTTTTATTTTTTTTACTGGATAGGAATTAACTTTCGGAGTTTTGCTTCTTTCCCGGTTTGCTTTATTCCCACTGACGTGTACACATGAACATTTTTATTCCAATTCAGCCATCAGTCAGATTATTAACGGATTGTCAGGTTGCATGTTAACACAGCTACCGTCTTCCTGCCTGCAACCGCCCTGAAGGCAAACGGGAGTGGGGTGGAAAAAAAACTTGACCGAAAATTCCAAAGGTATATTTTTAGCCTTAAAGAATCAAGATTGCGAAAGAACCCCCTTTAGGCCAAAGAGGAAATATGTGCATGTGATGTCCATCAGAAACCCTGAATATTTAATCTCCTTCTTCTGACATCCAGGTGCAGAGATTCCTGAGTCAGAAGCCATGATGAGCATACCATTCCTGGCATGACTGGCATAACCTGTGAGTGACTGAGCGTGCCCGGGGAGAGCAAATAAGCCCTGAGCGAGACAAACTATAAGTACGGGTGAGCTGCATGCATTCAGCCAGCGGGTCAGTGACCAGCGTGTCAGTGGGGAGTTCAGAGCTCAGTACACACCGAGGCTCCGAGGGTCATGCTGGCATCGTTTCAGAGGCCGAATTAAGCCGCACTAACCTTGGCATACTAAAAATCCGACCACGCGCAAAACAAACTGAAGATGAAGTCCCCCTTTATTTGAAGTCCTTTCCTGAACCTAGTGACTCCGCTGCAAGCATGGCCCCGGTTTGCCTCAAAGAGCAAAGAATATGAAAGAGACGGCGTTGCGACACTGACATGGCCACCAGTCAACATGATGATCCAGTGACTCTTGCAAAACATAATGTGAAAATAGATATCCACAGCAAAGTTGCAAAAAGGAAGTAATAAATTGAGACTGGCAGATTCACACAGACAAACCTCATGCAACTCTGTAGGCCAAGTTCCAAGGATTATGATTTTTCCACATTTTTTCCACATTTAATGGAAGAATTCATTCCACAGCAGTGTCGAATTCTCAAATTTGCTTAGTTGAAATTAAACGCATTACTTGCTGCAGCTCTGACAGAAGTTACAGCTATGAATCGAGCGTAATAGTTTCTATAGTAACAACTAAAACAAAGGGACCCTTATGGTGGACACTCACATAATGTTAAAGTTTAAAAGCATACTTTAAGTGTATATTAACAATTAACATGTTTTTCTATGGTGAAAGCGGAACTTTGTTTGATAAATAATTCACAACAGCCCCACCACAAGCCTGGCCCACCCACCTGAGGCGAATGTTTATTTTTTGTTATCATTATTCCATTGCATCTATCCATCTATCTATGGCCCCCAAAAATCTTCCCGGCCCACCCTGTTACTAAGAGCTGCACCCGGCCCTGATTCACAACATTAAAGCTATCTAATCTATAAATGGATAAAACATACAAATGTCTTTAATAAATTTAATAAGTAAAAACTGCATGCATGTAACAACTCAAATGATTCATGATTCAGTTTGATTCGTCATTGGGTTCAAAAAACAACAAAAAAAAACCCCAGTACGTTAAGAAAATTTTAATACCAATAAATGCAACATTTATTTCCCCCTTCTTTATCCATTTAAGTATTCCTTTTTTAACTAAAAAGCCCTTTTGTTTCATTATCTTAATAATCATCAATAAGTATTTACAAACATTTGTAAAGGTTGGAGTAAAATGTAGTAGCCTATTAGCTAAATTATTCCTTTTATTAAAAATAAAAAAAGGTAATAACCATTTATTAACATGTGTGAAGGATATATTAAGCTTAAACATAAAACAACTACCTCTTTTCTCTTGCTTTCAGCAACCTGTAAAATGATAACTCCGATTTCTTGTCGAATCTATTTGTCGTCAGTCACACAACAGATTTTAGATCCGTTTTGTGTGTGTGTGTGTGTGTGTGTGTGTGTGTGTGTGTGTGTGTGTGTGTGCGCGCGCACATATGCGTTTTTGAGGCATTCCTATAACTTCCGCATACAGTGTCATCAAATGCAACTAACAGAACACGCAGCCTGATAATCCTGGTTAATTTTTTTCCCCCTCAATTTGAATACATTTGTCATAAATTTGTACCATGATTAATTGTCTCGCTATATAATAAGAGAAATAAAACATTTCAGGTAATGCGTTTAACCACAATGTTTATCATTTTTCTACAACAGAATGCTCGACCATGTGTTACTCCTTACACAGGGTCATTAACACTGGCAGGCTTCTGTGCCACAGTACAGCCCTGTACCTTCCTAATGAATGCTGTCATTATGCCGACATTAAGGGGGCCGATCCATGTGCAGCAAAGGAAAACACCTCTATAGCCTGCTGGCAGACAGTGGAGCTACAATATATCCTCAAAACAAGAGAAGAAAAGCTACATAAGGAGGTAAGAAGCTGTCCCTGTAGCAACCAGAACATCAAACACACACATGTTCGCACGTACACACGATTGAGAACATGCGAAACAATGACATGCTGGCTGATCCATTTGAAACAAAAACAGACCCCCCCCACACAATCTCTCTCACTTTCGCACACGCACACTGAAAACACCACGAGAAGCAAAGTAGCCAGGAGTTCATGTGAATAACCTTGTGTTACTGATAAAACATCAGCTATTTTCTAGAATAACTTAATTTGGTTTGCTTCGTGGTTCCCTTCTGCCGAGTGTCGGGCTTGGATTTAGCCATTTCTTAACAGAGCTGATTTAAAAAATAAAGGAGGACTTCCTTAGGCAGTCTGGAGAAAGTGAAGAGGGGGGGATAGGACATGTGGGAACTGCTGCCTCTGCTGGCCAGCTTCAACTCGGGCCCCTGGCAGCTACTGGGCCGTGGGCGTTAGCATAGGCAGGTCTCACATTGTGCTCATTCCACAGACACAAAGCGCAGCCTTACCACAGAAACGCTGCAGAGACGTACGGCCTACCTGAGAAGGGCATCAGAGATGACGCGTCTCGTGTGGTACTGCTGTACACTCGCAAAAGTGAACTTCCTCCAAAACTCAAAACATCTCAACATTCATGTCTGCATTTCAGTGGCAGCATTTCAGCAACTCTCTATGCCAGGATGTAGCATTTCATTCACTGGCATGACACAGTAGAATAATACATTCCCTGATATAAATAGCACAGGAAGCAACATAGAACCCTAACAAACAACGTTACTCCAGTGTCAATACAGAGACCCGAGTAACGGCTTACTTTGATTTTGCTGCCGTGCCTGCGCAAAGCTGCTGATAATATAAGCAAATATATAATAAAAACAAAAGTCAAGTATGATATAGTGCACAAGAGTCACGCAACATACGACTGTGCCATTCTGACTCGGAGTCTCAAAACTTTACATTTTTCTACCTGAATCATGAATGCCATTTTTATAGCTTATTATTTAGTCATTAAAGCAAAACAATATTTTTAAGACTGCTCATCAAAATTATTTAAAGTGGCCAATCCCCACCCATGAAAACTCTCCCCTATCAAGAGACAGCTATCACGCACGGAGGCCAAAGCCTAGCACATGCTCATACCGAGACACAAGAAACCAGCCTACTGCAACTTTTCATACTATTGCTCATGCAACATCAGGTAATACACTCTGATGAAAACGCTGTCCACCCTCTTACACATACATGAGCTTACAGACGTCCGTGACTGACCAGTGCTGCTGTGATTGATTGGTGGACAGACAGGATGCCACCCTTCCCTCCCTGAGAGCACAGTAGTGCTCTCTTGGACTCCTGGCTACAGATGACTAGAACAGAGAATGGTAAAAGTTCATGAGTTGAATGCTAGAAAATCTTTAGTTTAGCATAGCAGGTTATCCCTTTGCCTGAACGAGATAGATTTGTCTTCTTATTGTGTACCGAAAAGTCGACTTTTATGTTCACAAGACTGAGAACTAACAATATCACCACTTTTATCCGTTACTAGCTGATTCCCCAGTGGCTTCGCTCACTGAGTGCAAGGGGAAAAAAATAAAATGCAGTATTTATAAAATCTGTTTGTTAATTACCAATTTTAGTTTTCAACAAATAGCGGTCATACGTCATTTCCGTTTCAAACGCGAAAAGAATTTTATACATTTAGATCAAAGTTTTCTTAAATAATTACTTACCAAATAGGTGTTTACTTCTTTTCAATATCAGTAAAATAACTCTCACACAAATAATAACAATTTGTAAAGACGAGATAAAAATGGCGTCCACAAACGAAGTGATTAGTTAAAATGTAAGCACTAGTGACGCTGTTTTCGGTCATACACACGTATAATATGTTCTGTGGTCGTACGTCATTTCAAACGCGAAAAGAATTTTATATCTATAATAGATATGTTAAAGACCGCTAGTGCCTGTTTGCCCAAGCCATTTATCCACGAGGTGTGTGTATGTATATATAGGTGTGCGTGTGTGTGTGTGTGTGTGTGGCTGAAAACTGAGGGCCAGGTTGTTGGAGCGCAGCCCTGTTTCACAGAGTAACTCCAGATCTTTCCCAACAGACTGCAGTGAATTCACAGACCAACTTTAGTTTACACAACAAGTTGTCACCTTACAAGCAAAACCCAAAAACCCCATGTTCTTTGGTGTGAAACCACTCTGCTCCAATACGTTTACCACAAAGAAAAGGTTAGAGACAACTTACTAAAACTGTCACTGTCTATAAAGCAAAAATGCACAGGAGTCTTGAAGAAACATTAAAAAATATCTGGCTTTCTACATGAAGCAGTTTGGAAGTAAATACGAACAACAAACCTGATCCCGGAATTACTAACAATATTATTACTAACAATGTGATCTAACCAAGCAGCATGTTATGCAATATATTCAGAAATTGTTCTAGGTTCTTAATCAGATTTAATTCATTTCATCCACGTTTAAAGTTAAACGCTGCAGTTTGGCTTCCTTGGGTCACGTACACCAGGCCTGTAGTTAGACCCCCCCTCACCTCCTAAACACACACCTAACAGCACTTTCCAGTAACTGAGAGGAAATGGGAGATTCCTTACACTGTAATCAGCTTCACATTTCAAGCAGATCAGGTTTTTCTTATCTAGCTTCCAGGGACCAACTACATTCCAGGTTTTAATAAGAAATGAAACGGATTAAGAGCATTTAAAAAAAAAAAAAGAATAAGATTAAAAAGCAAATTCAAATATAACGTTGAAGGATACTCAATACTTAACACGTACAGGCGCGATTTATTATCTTGAGCCGAAACTAAAGACTCCAGTATTTAACAATCTTAAGTCTGTGTGTTCTTTAGGAGGTCCTGTAGTCCGACATCATTTTATAGAGATGCACTAGTCCATCGTTTGGTGGGACTCCACTGAATTTTTACACAAAACAGAAGCCATATTCAAAAATTTTCACTAAAGACAATTGGTCCATATCTCCTTTGAGTATCATTATGCAATTAAAGCTCGGTTTTCTCTTCTCACGATAGCTCTTACAGAGCGATCTGGTTTCAGAAAGGTAGTGTTTTCATTTGATCTTCACGTCATGTGACTCAAATGCAAAAACTGGGTTTCCATTTCAATTTTGTGAAATATTATTATATCGAATTGTCCAAAAAGAAAAAAAAACTCATAGGAGTATAAAACTTTTTTGCCTTTTTTAATACCCTAAATTCACGTTTCCATTAAATTCTTTTAGTTTGCCATTTTAAATTGCACATTAGGCAGGTTAATGGAAACACAGCTATAGAGGCTTAGATGAATAAAGACAATAAAAAAAAATACACAAGTATGTGCTCATCTAAATATTAATCAACCTTTTTGGCGGCATCAATAATAGTCTGAGTTATCCTGTATATCATACTGATTAGGGATGGGTTATAGGAAAATATAATATTAATTTCATGACTCATGTCATGACATACTTTTTTTTATATATACAGTGAACCCCCGCAATACTGCAGTTCACCTATCGCGGGTTCAGTGCATCGCGGATTTTCAAATTTTGATTCGTGGAATTTTTTGGCTATCGTGGGACTCTGGAATATAAAATATAATTTTTTTTAAAAATGTTCATTCAAACATTAAAGGAACATTTAAATCGAAATAAAACAGTATGCACTGTATTTCATCAGCGGATGAATACACAGTG
>JAQMCW010000035.1:6512153-6540026 GCA_030068335.1 Chrysichthys cranchii
CAGTTTTTATGATGGCAATTTGCATATACTCCAGAATGTTATGAAGAGTGATCAGATGAATTGCAAAGTCCTTCTTTTCTATCCCAATAAACCCATTTCCACTGTATTTCAGCCCCGCCACAAAAGGACCTGCTGAGATCATTTCAGTAATCTTCTCATTAACACAGGTGAGAGTGTTGACGAGCACGAGGCTAGAGATCATGGTCATGCCGACTGAGTCAGAATAGCAGACTAGATGCTTTAATAGGAGGGTGATGCTTGAAATCATTGTTCTTCCTCTGTTAACCATGGTTACCTGCAAGGAAACATGTGCGGTCATCATTGCGTCGCATAAAAAGGGCTTCACGGGCAAGGATATTGCTGCTACTAAGATTGCACCTAAATCAACCATTCACTGGATCATCAAGAACTTCAAGCAGAGAGGTTCAATTGTTGTGAAGAAGGCTTCAGGGTGCCCAAGAAAGTCCAGCAAGTGCCAGGACTGTCTCCTAAAGATGATTCAGCTGCGGGATTGGGGTGCCACCAGTGCAAAGCTTGCTCAGGAATGGCAGCAGGCAGGTGTGAGGGCATCTGTACGCACAGTGAGGTGAAGACTTTTGGAGGATGGCCTGGTGTCAAGAAGGGCAGCAAAGAAGCCACTTCTCTCCAAGAAAAACATCAGGGACAGGCTGATATTCTGCAAAAAGCACAGGGATTGGACTGGAAAAAATGACTGTCCGGAGCAGAAAAGGTGAGCTCTACCATCAGTCCTGTCTCATGCCAACAGTAAAGCATCCTGAGACCATTCATGTGTGGGGCTGCTTCTCATCCAAGGGAGTGGACTCACTCACAATTTTGCCTAAGAACACAGTCATGGATAAAGCATGGTACCAAAACATCCTCCAACAGCAACTTCTTCCAACCATCCAAGAACAGTTTGGTGAAGAACAATGCCTTTTCCAGCATGATGGAGCACCGTGCCATAAGGCCAAAGTGATAACTAAGTGGTTTGGGGAACAAAACATTGAAATTTTGGGTCCATGGCCAGGAAACTCCCCAGACCTTAATCCAGTTGAGAACTTGTGGTCAATCCTCAAGAGGCGAGGGGGGCAAACAAAAACCCACGAATTTTGACAAACTCCAAGCATTGATTATGAAACAATTGGTTGCCATCAGTCAGGATTTGGCCCAGAAGATGACTGACAGCATGCTAGGGTGAATAGCAGAGGCCTTAAAAAAGAAGGGCCAACACTGCAAATATTGACTCTCTGCATAAACTTGATGTAATTGTCAATAAAAGCCTTTGAAACTTATGAAATGCTTGTAATTATACTTCAATACACCTCAGAAACAACTGACAAAAAGATCTAAAAAACACTGAAGCAGCAAATGTTGTGAAAGCCAGTATTGTGTGTCAGTCTCAAAACTTCACCTCATACACAAGACACTTTATAGCCTTTTTGTCTAAGAAGTTGATAAATTATAGGTTTGCCCAAAAAAAAAAAAAAAGGCATCCCACTGTATTCAGGCTGTAAGTTTATGATGCTATGCCATTCTTTTAATAATGATCTATGAAAAATAAGCCTAGCAAACAGGTGCTAATGAAGTCTATCTAGTTTTTTTTGCCCTACGTATCTTTACATGACTCTAGCTGTCCCCATGTTGTCTCCTCACCCTCTCCTCGAGTGGTGCGTCCTCCTCCAGGCTGTTGAGGGCGTTCTCTACACGGGCCAGTCGTCCAGACAGAGACAGCAGCAGGCTGACCACTTTGTCCAGGTCGCCGACGAACATGCGGAATTTCTCCAGCTCGTTAGGTTTGCAGATGGCCTGCACGGTGGCCTCTACCTCCTCGCCCAGGGCGTTGTTGTCCTGCATGTCCTCCTGCAGACTCTCACGCACCTCTCGCAGCACCTGCAGCTTCTTGCTAAGGCTATCAATCAGCTCATGCTGCAAACAAACACAGAGACGTGTTGTCAAAATAGTAGTGTGATCTCCTACTGCATTTTCCTCTGCACCTTTTCTGTAGTTTAAGTACATAATCTGTATTTACTTGAGGAAATGTGCCTAGTATGAATAGGAAAGGAAAGAAAATATAGATATTAAGTCCATGTAGTGCCCTAAACACCAGGGATCAGTTCCAGAAGGCAGATTTTTAAGATAATAAGTCTACATGAGTTAGTTATAATTTTATACCTCAACTGTTTGTTGTTTTTTTTTAATGAAAATTACACTGGAAACACACAAGCGCCATGTTTCATCTAAGGGCAGTAAATCAAATTTCCATTAAGCCTCTACGCACAAGAAAACTTCTATCTAATTTCACCTATAGCTGATAAAAGCATACAAGCTATAGCATATAAATACAACCAGAGAAATTGTAGTCAGATTTCCAGTTTCTGTTTGTTTGGGTACAGCGTTGCAGTGAATCAGCTGCCTGTGCACTACCTTCTTGTTAGCAAGCTCGATGTCGTTTTCCTCCTGCAATTCCTCTTCTGATTCGAGCTCTACACTCTGCTCCTGCATGTCCTTCATTTTTATAAGTAGCTCTGCTTTGGGAGCTGACGTGCTGTAATAGGTTGAGCTGGTCACCAGAGCCGCTGCTGCAGCAGCCGCCGCTGCCATGCTGTCCTCCTCCCTCCTGAGAAAACCGTGACATGCATCAGTGCCGAACGATAAATCTGAACAATTGTGTGGTCCAAACAGCAGTATAGGCAAAGATTACCAAACTTGTTTGTGCACTTAAATGGAACAAACGGAAACAATTATTTAATTGAATCAGAACTCCCAACCCAAAAGTAAGAACTTGCTATTCTGCATTCAGTCACTAGGGGGCCACAGCTTTCATAACAATACTTCTGTGTACATGTGTACAAACTCAAAGACCACCACATACACAGAAACTTTGGTGCTGGATACTAAAACAGACAAACAAAACAAAACATTCACTGAATAACGCTATGTTCATTAGCTAGAAGTATATTTTATTCTTAGGAACCACAGAGGGGTCACATTTCAAGAACCTCTAGCCTGTGTTTCATAAACAAGCCCCCCCACCCCCCCACACACACACTATAGCGCAAAAACAAAACCAAAAAAAGTGTAAAACCATGGCCTGACCTCTCCTCAGAGCTGCGTGAGGAAGTGAGTTTGGGTGCAGCTCTCCTGCGTTGGTGCGCCTCCTCGACCAGCTGCTCTCCTTCAGGGAAAATCCCTTCCATCAGGTCCATAGTGGTCCTCCTCTTACTCTGGTCCAAAATATCCGCCAAGGACTTATCTTTGTCTATGATGTCCCTGGCCAATACCTCTCTCTTCTCGTCTTCCTCAGACTGACAGGCTGCAGCACTGAGGCTGCCTGGGGAGACTCCGTTAGCGCTCTGATCCACAGAGGAGCCTTTCTGCACCTCCTGAAGTCCTGAGACATCAGCATGAAGCTCCTGCTCCTGGACGCCCGTGGTTTCATTTTCCTGCTCTCTTTGACGGGTGTATGTACAAAATGGAGAGGAGGACTGCTCTGGGGCTCCCAGACTGGACAGAGATAAGACAGTGGGTCGTAAGCTGAGAGGCGTCTCAGTGCTTGGGTGAAGGTACTGTCGATTTTCCTTCTCTGTACTGCTTTCAGAGTGGACGATCTTGATGGGCACTTTTTTCACAGCGGTGCTATCGTCAATCACCTTGTCCATCCTAAAACACAATATACAGGGTGAGAAATCAGACTGAGATGAGGGGGAAAAAAGCAGACTGGAGATTGCCACACTGATGACTTTCCTTAAATAATAGACCTTTCATGATCAATATTTATGATTAAAAATACACATTCACCATTTTAAAATGCAAACGCAGAGGTTTAGGGTCAATCACCGCTGATGTTGAACTCCAACTAATGTAACGGCTCATTTATGCTCCCTTTATGTAAGAAAACAAATACTTCCATTTCAAACAATGTAATCATCACCAGCCAAATATTTCCATGCGGCTTTTACGTTGGCATGGATGTTGAGCAACATCAACCACTGGAGGGCGGCTCAGAGTCTAAAGTTTCTGACAACAAACCATCCACCTCACATTTAATTCCAGCTCAATCTCCTCCCAGCTGTTTTGTAATAACGGTTTGTCCCGGTCATAAAAATGGTGAAAACGTCTTACAAAATCACATAATGTCGCCTCAAAAAGTTCTACCATTTTTAACATTTCTTCACCGTGTCTCACTTGAACTATTGTCCACACTGCCCCCACAATTTCCGGTAGTACTGCTCAGTTTCATCATTATCTGTTAACTTCCAGAAAGAAATATGGATGAAATGAACGCAGAGCACTAACAGACCATTCGATCATTATCTGTATTTAACAAAGAGCATTAATAAGTTGTTAACCTGAGCAGAAACACTGTCTGACATTTTACAATATGCACACACAAAATAGATTTAAACATTTAAATGCTACTTGTTAGTAGCAATGGAGTTACAAAAGCACAGTCACCCAACAAAGCTACACACAAACACTCTTGTGTATATGTGTACATATTTATAAAATATTAAGCATATTATTATTCTGATATTATATCTTCCTGTCCTCAAATGACAGGATTTATACCCTTGACCAATACAATAGCTCACTCCAAGCTTGAGACTCCTCCCTGTGAAAGGACTTCTGGGAGCTGACAGAAAGGTCTTGTACAACAGTGCTGCTGCTTTTCAGGGGGGGAAAGCAGAGACAAACAAAAAGCAACACGGAGAAATTCTAAATGTGAGACATGTGATGAACTACTGTAGTGCTCAGTGGGCATTTTCAACACAGGCAGACGTGAATAAGCTTCTTGTATGAGACAGCGCACAACAAGAGCGGGGTCGTAATTAAATCACGGCTCTGAAGATCAGCACAGCTTCCAGTGATCGTGTGTAGAGTGTGGCTGAAACAGAAACCCAGCTGTGTGGCGCGCCAGTGGAAAACCTTCACGAGCTCCAACCCATCATCCTGCTGCGTTAAGCAGTGTTGTTACTAAGACCCGGAGGAATGTCTTACCTTCCTGTGGCTTCATCCTGCTGGGAGACAGAGACAGGGGGTTTGTCAGTTAGTCTCTGGGGAGCGAAGTGAGGTGATGGCGAACGCTGCCCTTCCATGCTGGGCGGAGTCAGGTGGGCAGGCGGCTCAGGGAGAGGAGGAGGAGGAGGAGGAAGGGGGATAGTCTCCGGTTGAGGCTCCTCCTCTCTTTTTGGACCCTTGCTATGCTCCTGGTCCTTCCAGGATACTGGGGTGTGGATTTGGGCGTCTTTAGAAACGGTGTCTTTAACGGGAGAGGGAGAGACACCGGTTCCGCCCAGTGAGGTGAATAGAGGAGCAGTGCCCTCGGGGCATTTGTATTTGTCCAGGCGTGTCAAAGGCGATCGCAGAGAAATTGTGCCTTTGTTCTTTGCATTGGAAGAGGCATCGGTGAGGATGCTACGATCAGGGAAATGTTGAGAAGGACCAGTAGGGTTGGGAGGAGATTTACGAGTGGATGGCGGATCTGCCGAGTTTCTCTCGGACTCTCCTCCTGTCAACAGTGATGCTGGGTCTCGATTCAGTTTGGGCAAAAAATCCTTGTATCCTCCATCACTCAACCTGAGGGAAAATACGTACAGATATTTCAGTAAATGTACACGGGCTCTGCAAACGCTGAAATGCGTTTGTCCTTTCTAATGCACAAAGCTTCCCTGTGTGCTGCGTAAATCGATAGGACAACCGACATTTCTCCCACATTTCACCATCTCTCCATGGTAACTCCCAGGCTAGTTGTCATACTCCGCATATTTCTGTTCCCACAAGCCTGTCACAATCTGGGTAATGAATGTTCTTTCCCTGCAGCCACCAGCCAACGGAGTGCTTTTCTCCACTCACTCTCAATTGTTTTGGGTGGATTTTTTTTTTAGACTCTTTTTGTTGTCAGTGATTGTAGATTTATATGTCGTGGCAGTAGAGAGGGACAGCAAGCCTCTTGTGGAGCTGTTTTATGCAGGAATGGTGGGTCAGTGAGGGCCTTTTATAAAGCATTTCAGACATACAAAACATGCTTGGTAGAAACAGGAGCTTTAGACAGACTAAATATTGCTACAAAGTAAAATTTTGATTTGGAACTTATTATATTTTTAATACGAATCAAACAATCATTCATAAATCCAAGAACTAAGAAAATACAAGTTGAAACAGCTTCCGAAAGAACTTTACTTTGCTGGATTTTAAGCAAGTTGAGCCTGTTTTTTTTTTTAAAACACTAAAGTGTTTCTGATGCTCGGCATCTGAAACAGTACTCTAGTCTGACCTCAAACATGCCTGACCACAATACACATCCACGTAGACAGTTCAAATACCTGTTAAGTGCAAAGGAGCAGCAACTGGACTTCACAGAAAGACACAAAGTGGCATTTTGACTGAGGAATAGACAAGAGAGAAGAGGGAAAAAACCAAAAGGATAAAGGAATATCCTGGGTCAAGACAGAAGAACAGCAACAAGCATGCAGAGACATGCACAGGTTGAAGGACTGATCAATAAAACAAAATGAAATGATAGGTGACCGCCATGAACTACTACAACATTAAACACCACACATGCTGTAAGAAGAGAAAGCCAGTTTTGACATGTTTGCAGTTTGATAGTAGAGTATGTGTCCCACGAGGTGTACAAACAGAGGGACAGAACACACGACTGAATCTGTTATTTGTGTGTAATACATGCGCCGAGCAGAATAGGTGTATTTAAATGTCAGCGTGTGCAGACATGCAGTGAGCCACCAATTAAGTGCTGACAGTCTGTAACCCCCAAGTGCACCGAGACAGGAACGACGCAAACCGATCACTGTGCAAGTCAATCATTCTCACCAACGTCACACATTGCCAGCTTATCAGAATTACTAACCCTTTCTGTCTTCTCTTGAACCGGCAAGAAGCCCTAAAACAGCTCACCATCCCAAATCCCCCAGAAAACAAGACACAGAAAGAGCACTCACCATGGCTCTCTCATGGTACAGAAAGTCCTAGGTGCCTGCAGTGACAGGTGCTTCCTGGAGCATTGTATCTCTGAGCTCACCTGGGTGGGGCCGCTTGCAGCTTAACCCTGGTTTTACGCTAGCTTTTGTCATGCAAGTTAGGCTGTGTGCCACAATAAAGTGAAGTGAAGTGGACTATTTGAACTAGATTCTTAACAGCTTTCATTCAGTTTCACTTGAATGAGCTACCAGGTTTCACTTCACGTCTGTGAAATTTAAAAAACACTAAAAAAACAAAACAAACAAAAAAAACAAGACACCTGCATGCAAATTTAAAAAGTATCACTGTAATGCTAAAATGTACGCTTTTCTAAACAGGTAATCACTAATGACATGTCTGTGTAATATCAGTTTTTTTCAGACTACAATATAAAAGGCTGCAGATTCTTGTGAGTTAACCTAAACAGCCCTGTGGGAACTTCAAAGTGACTTGCGGACAGCGTGAACAGTAAACGTGCTCTTCACAACACCTTAATTACAGGCAGAAGACATGATAATTTTATAGGGTGCAATTTAACAAGCTTATGATGATGGATGCTTGGTTTAGTGGGCAACATGCTAATTAAAGTGAACCACCCCTTACTTTTACCCAAAGGAGACAGAGAGAATGACGAGAAGCCTGCGAGTTCAATCGACAGCACAGAAAGAAGAGACAGAGAATGAAAAATATCTGCAAGGTCAATACCCGTGATCAGAGGAAACAACACAGAAGCAGAAATATACCTTATACAGAGCAATTCATGCACATAAAATTGATTATTATTTTATAGAAAACCAAATATAATGATCATCTGGCACCCTGGAAAAACCTTGCATGCTGTCAAACTTTCTACTACACACACTTTCCTGAACTGTATATCTCAAGAAACATTATAAGTATAAGTAATAAGTAAAGTTTTAACCCCCCCGCGCAAAAAAGGAAAAAAAAGTGACCCTCAAAACATCGCATTTAAAGATTTATTCCAATTCCACTGACAGGTACTACATCTACCTCGACTCTTATAATCCAGCCTACCTATGTTGAAAACATTACTACCCAAATTTAAAGAATTAAAAGCTTTTAACCGATAAGGTTGAGGTTAATATCATTCATTTAAATTCATCTCAGTGTTCTGCTTATTCATCTATGTTGTTGTTTTAAGATTTCGCTTCACTGGAACTAAAGTGTCAAGTCAAAACTTGTTCTAGCATGACAATGCGAGTTTCATGAAGACAAGGTTCTTCAGTGTTTATGTGGAAGAACCTGAGATGCCTGCACAGAGCCCTGATCTCAACCCCACTGAACACCTCTGGGATGAACTGGAACTCTAACTACACACGCACACACAATTAAAATAAAAAGTGTCAGGCCCTGTTTTTCCCCCCGCTAGGTTTCTGTTTTTTTCAACATCCAAAAAGTTTTCCCAGTCCACCACACAGCTATTAAAGGGGCCGGCTCACCTGAATCCAATGCACCGTTTTTCTTTTGAAAGTACGTGACCGCTACTCCCTTAGCTCTCTCTGCAGCAAAACATCTTCAAATTCCCCAAATCATGCCTTATCTTTTCTTTCTTTTGCAGCCATTAAGGTCCATTTCAAACGGGATAATTGCACGAAAACTGATCAGTCATTCAGAAGAACGTAAAGCATAGATACCATGGCAAGATATCTTTGGTGGCAAGTTACAAATTACAAATTATAGCCTAAAACCACAGAACTGATGTGGATGGTTTTCAGAATATTGCTACCATTGAAAACGGTGACTTCCTACTTGGCACAGAGGATTCTGGGACGGGTGAGTTGACCCCTTTAAGATGATTTCATTTCATCAACCACTGCTAATAAATCCCTATCATCAATTACATGAATCAGTATGAAACTTGAGGAAAACAAGGACTGAATGAACCTCGGTCTTTGAAACCTTGGAAATTTCCCCCTAAAAAAATTTAAATGAAGATGACTTTAAGGAAAAACATCATATTTTTGTGGAGTGAAACTATTAAAGCAAAAGTGTGACACGCAGCTTGCACGGACTCTGTTCTGTGCAATGTTAATGCGTTACCACAGCACAGTATCACACAAAAGCCTTTTATTCCTTACATGCTCTCACATGGTTTTGATATCCACATGGTTCTGTATGACATTTTAAGCATCAGATTTCACCAGATTAAACACGTAGGGGCTTTGCACGTTGGCATGAAATAAATGCTTCGTTGCAGATGTGTACACTTTGGAAGCAGGGAGATATTCGCCACTGAATCTCTGGTTGCTTTATTGTATAGTAATGTTGACATCTATCTGTTATAACCTTAGAATACTGCAATACATGCACTACACAAATATGCAACATTTCAGAGATTCATCTGTTTACTGTTTGTTGATCATAGCACCTCAGGTGACTCCTGTACTGTCTTGTGTTGCATAATGACAACACTTATCCCGTGTTACACATAGCATTGTGCTAAACTGTAGAGTTCACAGACAGAAATATCAACTGTGTGCAATGCTGTCTCTCGATGATGAACACAAGACAGTACACAGCTGGGTTTCCATTGCAGTGTTGTGCAAAATAGAAGTGATTTCTCTTTTTAATGAAAAAAACAAAAACAAACAAAACATCTGTTAATGGTCTGTGTTTCCATTGAGTGATGCTCTTTGATTAAAACAGGGTTTTTTTCCTTTTGGGATAGGTAGGCAGATGTCTACAACCTGATATTCGGCATGGTATTTCGCTTGCATTCTCAACAATAAGGCAAAAAATGCGTTTCCTCTATGTGTGTGTGTGTGTGTGTGTAAAATCATGTAAAATCTGGTACTTTTTAGCATTTTTGGAATTAACCAATTCAGGCACTCATTCCGCCTACACCTCAGTCACATCCTCCTCACATAAGCACTGACGATGGTTGTGTTGTCACAGCTGGGTAAAAGCTATACTGTAGTCAGGCCTGTGAGGCTGACAAAGGGGCCGTTGTTTGGTCTAACTGCATACTACTGGCTTTGTTTTAGTCCAAAAAAACTTTACTTTAGCCAAGGAAACTTGACAAAGCACAATTTAAGAATAAAACTGAGTGTTATTTCGAAATACTAATTATAAAATGTTCGTGTCATTTGCAATTGCATTTCCTGTGCACATAATTAAAAAAAGACATCAGTCTAATTCAGCGGCAAAACATAAATTACATTTTCACGAGCAACAAAGTGCCTGCCTAAATGAAAATGCAAATGGCAAGTTCGAAGTTTATTTTCTAAACTGGTAGGAGTCTGCCATAATGAAAAAGCAACAGCAACTCTTACATATGCGTTTCCACTTCCTCCATGCTCCAACTCGGACAAAGATGAGACAGAAATGCAAGCCTATTTGCATTTCTGAATTTTCCCCGTCTCCGAGATACGTCCGTCAATCAAACGTCATGGACGAGATTTTTGGGAATAAATTAACTTCTGTCAATAATATGCTTTTTAGAAACAGAAAGACCTTTGGCCTGAAGATGAACAGCATTAACTCGGATACAAATCACTGGCACTGGAGACTCCTTCCATGAATGTTAGAAAGATTTTCCGAGTTTCCAATCTTAATCACATTAATAATTATACTGCCATATTTCTTAAATAACACCTCAATATTTAATTTGTTTATTTTTAGGCTTAGATTCTGTGGGCTGTCTGAGATACAAGTTGTGAAACGATGGTGTATTAGAACAGGCATGTTAACACAGACATGTTATTCTCATTGTGGCTTGTACTACTGTCAGAGCTGCTGTTAAAGAAAGACTAATTCACACTGTCAGAGCCATCAGAACTGAATATTTAACAGAACTGTGGTAATAATGAATTAAATACATATAATTGAGGTTAATATTACCTGCAAATGGTCATGCGACTAGTTTTGTCATGAAGTTTAAAAATACTTACCAGTCTACTGAGACCTTTCATAAAACGTCCATAAAAACACAAAGCTATCTAGCAACTGTAGGAGTACTGCACATTTGTTTGCATAAAAACACGTTTACCCACCTCGTTGTGGAGTCGTCATGACCAGAATGATTTCTCTCGGGTGGACAGTACTCTGGGGCTGACTTCCTTCCTTGCACTGGAATGTTCTGAAAACAATATAATACGTACAATTTTTAATATTTCAAGGCATGTATAAATGCATGCAGGTCTTGTATCAAACAATGGAGTGGTTTTACTGTTTCAAAGTGAGATTAACTTCCCAACACTTGCTACTTTTCTGGTTTGAGGGCGTAGCTTTTTATTTAGACATGGCTTAACGTTTGACTAAGGCCCTGCCTTTATTCTCCTACTAGTCATTCAGCCACCCTGTCTAAACAGCAATGAAAGCAAACAAACTTTCTCAAAGGGCAAAACACAGATAAATCTACCCATTACGTAAGGCACAATGACACGGCATGGGTTTCAGATAAAACAATTTTTTGAAATGTCAAATGGAAAATGCTAACCTGGCCATAGAAGTCCTCTGAGGGAGAAGAGCGTGATCTTTCATGGAAGTAAGATGGCTTATGTCGCTCATCTGCTGCTGGGTCAAGGATGTTGTCAGCTGAGTGGTACCTCCCTGATGTCCTGGGATCTGCTTTTTTCTGCGTGTTCCATGTAGCTTCATACTCTGCAAAAGTGCCCAGTCTCTGCAAGGAATTTGCGCCACTATCTGATGCCTTACTTTGGCTATCCTCCTTGGCGATATCACTTCGTCCAGACTGAGGCAATTCTGCTGGCTCATCCAATGTGGTGTCTTCAGATATTTGCAGATTTTGCTTCAACATGGGTTTGCAATAAGCAGGTTTTCCCGCTGCCTCAAAGACGTTACGCCTGTTGACTAAAGACATGTCGTTGCCTTGTGGAGTTGGATCCTCGTCGACACCAACCTCGTTAATTTTTTCAGGCTCGGAGTAAGACCGTACTTTCTTCTCTACAGGAAAGCGTTTTCGGCCACATATACGGGGCACGTGGTTTGCACCTGAAGCAGGCTTACTTGCTGGGACCTCAGAAACACTTGGTAGAGATGGTGCATCCTTGCGAGAAGTGGACAGAACTTCAGCTCCTGGGTGCTCTAGTAGCACAGGCTCCAAGTCTCTCCTCCTGAAAGAAGTAGCTTTAAGGACTCTAGCTTGGGCCTCCTTCAGATGGTCTTTATAGGCACTAGTGAAGGAACCATCAGTGGAAGGTGAAGAGATAACGGGTGACTTCCAAACTGAAGGCTCTTCTTCAGGATCGGATGATCCACTCAAGAATGCTGCACTTCGACTCTTCTGAAGCTGAGCTCTCCTCATCTGGATCTCATTTCGCAATGTCGTGGCAAAACGGTCAGTACGTCGAACCTGTCTGCCATTCTGGGGTTCAAGGAATTCATGTTGCCCATCACCACTACCCATTTCACTTGCTACATCAACCAATCTACTGCTGTCATGTGATAGAGAGTGCAGCAAAGGGGCTTTCTGTGAGCATAGCACACTCTCACTTTTAGATGGTGCATGGTCTTTGGAGGAGGAGTCTCCCAGTCTGTACAATTCAGAGATCTTTCCCTGCTCATAGTATTTGATGAAATGGCTATCTGAGTTTGTCAGAGTGTTTTGCTTCTGGAGTGCTTGGACCTCTGATGCGTTAGTTGTTGCATCGTCAAAAGACCTATTAACTGCTGCGTACACCTGATGCTGGCTGTCAACCTGTCTGTAATATCCATTACTGTCTTTGCTGTTTGGGTGCTGCAGTACCTGAGATGCGGTAAACTTGTCCTTGAACTGTCCTTGAGAGCTTACGGATGTTCTGTCACCTCCACTTTGGGTGATTTCCATCACTGAATTAGCGTTCCTGTCCTCCACCCGCAATAAAGAGGCCTGGGACCCTCCCTGAGAGGGCTGTCGAGATGTGACTGAGTAATACCTGTTGGAGCTTTGACTGTCAGGGTTTTGGTCAATAGCGGTGCTGGACTGCGATGCAACATGCCTTCTGATCTGGTTCTGGCTATAGTGAGGCACATGGCTGTTGGTAGGTAACTCATGCATGCTGCTATAGCAACTCTGAGATTTGCCTGTAGACGGGGTCCTGAGCGGCGCATGAAAGGTGCTCTCATCACTATACTGACGCTGATGGTAGGTGCTAGTGCTAGATGGTGAGAATTTCTTGCTTGAGTTTAAATAAGGAGTTTGTTGACTATAGCCATCACCTGCAATATATGGATTAATCGTGCCACTTTTAATTTGAGGGTTGTAGTTCTGACACGTTTCAAGGCCTGACTCAGTTGTATGGTAAGTCCTTTGATTACTTTCAGACAACTCGGGTGTTGTCTTTAATCCTTTGCCCTGGATCTTCGACTGGTTATGAATTCCAGGATTCTCAGGGAAGCTGGAGACCAGACCCTTTTCATGAATCTTGGTCACAGCAAAACTATCACTGCGTGTTGGGGGTGCAGGCGGTGGAGGTGATGGGGCCATGGCCTTCTTCAGATCAGGAATATGCCAAACGGGCGCAATGCTGGACCTTCCAGAAGCAGAATGTCGGTAGCCTGGCTGCTCCTCTGTTCTAGGGCTTTCTCGGCCACCGCTTACTGAAGGTGGCTGTAAATAACCGATTCGGTCATCCTGTCGGACCCCTTCACTTAGGCTTTGACTGTGTCTGCCGTTGCTAGGGCGACTTCCTGAGTCCCACTGGTTAACTTTATACAACATATTCTCTGTAGAAGCTGCGTTGCTTCTGGACAGTGTATAATCAGGCGTCCCTGAGCTGGTAGAAAATGAGCTATAGGCGGAATCTCGTTTTCCACTCACTAAATGTTCAGCACTGTTGCCGTTAGATTTGTTCGGAGACAGGCGTCCAGTTGGATAGGGGTATGAGCTGTGTTCTAAACTATCCATACTGCCCAAGGAGCTGAACTGGTCTGATACTCTGCGCAAATTAGGCTGGTCCCAACCAGTAGCGAGGTCAGAGGAGAATGAACTAAAGACACAAAGCATACATTTTAGAACGACACTAAAGGATTGCATAAAATAACAGTGGAAGAAAACTACTTGATTTAAGAGTGGCATAATGATATGTTTAAACAGTGTTCTTTACCTTGCATCATATCCTGTTTGCCAGACTGGTGAGGGTGTGGACTGTGTTTTGGCAGTGTCTGATTGGATCTCATTGAATTTGGTGGAATGCCAGGAGTGAGGTCGGCTCATAGGCTCATTTTTTCTGAAATAAGAGGGAAAGAGAAGGAGGAGAGAGAGAAAGAGATCAGTGTGGAAAATGCTTCACAGTGCAAAGCATCTACATGCAAGTACATAACTGCTGTGACAAAAAGTAACCATAAAACCTACCTTCATGTTCACAAGTGTTGAGGGGGAAAAATATAAAACCACTAAATCATTTGCATACATATTTCTAAATCTATGACAAGTACTGAACTAACAAAAATTAAGTTTACTTTTGCACCAACCATGCTCTGATACACACCTCTCCCAAAAAACAATAATAAATGATTACATAAAAATATTAATTGCATTAAAACATACCCCTTGAAACGGTTCTTTCTGTAAAGCATGCAGGGGAAAAGTCAACAGGCAAATATTACATGAGCGTGATAAAAACTTCATCAAATGGACTGATTTTGAACAAAGAACCACACAATTAAAAACACACTTTATTGATGACATTAAAAACAGAAATTTTCTTCTTCTGGAAACCCCCAGCAAAGACTACAAACTACCACACAGCACAACAGTAAAAGCTACTGCAATTAGGGTTTTTGGAGAAAGGACAACAAAGACAACATGGGAAGAAATGAGGTCATGGAGCAGATCTGGAATGAATGGGATGGCACAGGAAAAGGGTGGATTGGCCGGTGGGGACGTCAATACTATACCTCATTGAACTTCGCAAAATCTTCGTTAGAAAGCTCCGGGCCACGTGAACGTCACTCTCTGAAGGCATTTTCTGTGCTACAATATCCACCATTTTCATCCTCCTGAAGGGGGTCAGAGGGAGGGGGGACACACAGACTGAATCTCTGACCTCAGTGGAGACCGATGGACAGGAACTCTAGCGCTACTTTTTTAAACCAAAACACGTCTGGCTCTGACAATAAATAAAAGGACGGGAGAACAAACTAGTGCTATGGACAATCAGCACAAAAAGGCAAGTGCAAAATGCTGTAAATGTAGTACTTCCAACCATAATGAAATTTAAAATGTGCCCCTCTAAACAACATGGATAAAGGACTCAGAATTCAGACTTCAGCAATACAGTCCCAGAGGGAATCCAGCATGTCCAGCATGGATGGGGGTTCAGGGGCCTAAAACCGTTCACTGTACCAGATCACCCATTCTCTAACTCCCTATAAAGTGCCTTGGCCTTGAGTCTGATATGTAATCTAAAGAATTCTTATGCGTGGGACATGGAAAACTGGAAGGAATTATGGGAGCCTGGAGACATCTTGTGGTGAAAAAAATTAATGCATGATGCAGTATGTTGTTATACAGTCTATAATGAATTTATGTAGATTGTGATTGTATGCAAGTGAAATGCTTACGGTCAATTTTTGTCATAGTTAATGCTATTTAACGTTCTCCTTTGTTAAAACACGAGGATTATATGAATGTGTCAAATCCATCAAGAAAAAGGTCTTCAGTATAACCAACTGCATTCCACCAAGAGCTAAAAAGCCATTTCATAAGAGACTGAAATTGACATGAAAACAACTGCACTCCTATGAACTACTCAGACTTTGATCTGTAGCACCAACTATTACACACACCTTCAAACTATGAGCAGATAAATACAGATGCTCCCCAAGTTACGACGGCAAGACTTATGACTATTGCGACACGCTAAAAATAGTAAAATATTTAGGAAATATTTAAGATTCGCAGGCAGGCAGGCAGGCATCGCTGGCAAGCCAACATAACAGTGTATGATGTACGACACGTTCAGACGATGCCCGGACATACGAGGACATTGCCCGGATGTAGGCAAACGATGCTCGGCTGTACGCATCACTCACCTTACTCTCTCCCGCAACTCACAGAGCTAACTTGCATATCGATGTACTGTACAGTATATTACTGCGTGTTTTTCTTGTGTGCTTCAAGAGCTAATTTTAATTCAAAAGCACGTCTTATAAATGTCCCAGCATGTCTCCTGGGTAGGCTAGGCTAAGTTAGATTAAGCAGTGGTTCGACATACAATATGTTCCACTTATAATTGGGATATCATAATGCATCTCTCCATCATAACCTGAGGACTTACGTGTACCTAAGCGAAGAGTTTTGCCTTAACTGTTACTCCTGACTCTTTCCAAAAATGCTAAATAAACAGTAAGTATGAAAATTTTCTGAATGAAAGTGAATGAAACATCTCTGTGTAAGATAAGATAATCCTTTATTAGTCCCTGTCTGTACATTGTTACCTCAGAAACTAAAACATAATCAAACAAGCACATTAATATAAAGCTTGCAGCTGGAATTGTAACTGTAAGCCATGCTGTTACAGAAAATAAAATCAACACACCTTCTCACCAGTTAGTCAGGCCTTCAGCAGGACTGTGGATTTTACACTACATTGTACACGCAATGTAGGAAATGAAAACTAAACACATCTGCACGATCAAAGGGAAACAAAATGATCGTGCTAGGCAGAACAGACCTGATTACAGAGTACTTGTTTTCTGTCTGCAATGCAACCTCGAACATAATGCATAACTCATGGCGTCATGATGGGAATAAAGCTTCTCACAAATGTTTTATACAAATTCTTCCCAGAACCTGCACAAAGCCAAGCAGTTACAAAGTTATAGATCTGAAAACTATGCATTTGAGGAAACATTTGTGTTGAAATATTTTACGAATTTTACAACTTAATTCTCACAATACTCCTCGAAAAACTCTATCTGGAATCTGTCCTTAGAACCCATAATAATTTAATAATAATAATAATAATAATAATAATAATAATAATAATTATTATTATTATTATTATTATTATTCACCTAAATGTACGCGCATACTATCAGCTTCTTTTCGTAAATGCTACACATTCCAAGCTAAAATGAAAGAAATAGCAGCCCTTTGCAACCAGCCAGACTGAGCTACTCCATTACATCTCACAATGTGTCTCACAGACAAGCTGAAACATTCTGAAAACAATACACTTTATATATTATAAAAAAACAGAAATCAAAATGAAGTTACATTCAAATTTCTACTTACTGCCTTCTTTTTTTTTATTAAGGTAAACGTTCATGAATTCCAAGAAAAGCATAAAGGATAAAAAGGGGTCAACGATAAAAAAACAGCAACTTACCATTTAAGTGAAATGTTAAAGTTAGTACTTGAGGGACATGGTTAAGTAATAAATCTACAGAGAACAAGGCCACAGGCTGTAAAACACTTACTTTGCTCTTGCTCATAGTAACTTTGAGCGACTTTGAATGAAAATTCCTCTACAATTCAGCCCATTGTTTACCGCTCAAAATTCCACTTACACTTGGCCAGTGAGCTCGCCTCATGTCTTATCCGTCTGCTACTAGATATCTGACCTTGTGACTCAACTCTGTTTCAAGTTATGTGAAGATACCTTAAGACTAAGCCCCCTGGCTACCTGAAGTTCCATGTAATAGTGATTCCAAAACAGATGAATAGACAACAAATTAATGAAAGAGAGATCCAAATGTCCAAAGGGAACAGCTTCCCCTGCTGCTCTGTTTCACAGTGCGATGCTTCAAGTGCCTGTGTGCTAGCCACACATGGTGCTAGGCATTCAGATGCTAATGTGGCTGCCATTGTCAGGGCTACAGCTGGTCCAGCGCAGATATGCCAGTGGACTGGATCAGCAGAGCCCAGGCAGAATGGAGGCCAGGGAGGGGGCCTAGCAAAGGAAATTCCCATTGCAGTTTTTTTTTTTTAAGAGACATGTTCAAAAGCAAACAAATCAATTACAAGGGAAAGGCAACAACCAATCTGACTCTTTCATACAAACCATTCAGAGAGCACTCTGGCAGGAGTGAAAAATTTTAACCTCAAAAAAATTCAAACAACGACGTAAAAAGGGAGGGAAAGGGGGGGGGGGGGCCTTTTCAGCTATCAGCACAGATGATCAAACATTTTCTTATGTAGGTCAAATAGGGTATGAAGACCAGATCACGACCCACATGCAACAGGTTGCACATTTTACCGTTTTATCACTCCCTCACTCATTCACACACAGGAAGGAGAGTAGACAATTATGGCTAGATAAACAAACAAACAAACAAAAAAGCATGATACGTATGAGACAAAAAAGGATGCTGGAGCAAACGAGGAGCTAACAAGTCTTTAAACTCACCAAGCAGACCTCTCAAAGCAAAGAAAGAGACAGAACAAATTCCTAATCAAGCTTCCCAAAAATGCAAATCTGATTCTAGGCTTGTTCCATTTGACTCCTCAGGCACTGCATTCCACATTCACATCAAAGACCGGGAGGACAATAGGTGACCAGTCCCTAGTGAGAGAGGGAGTCTTTTCAAATCATCTACAGCTTCCGTAAAAGAAAAAAAAAGAAAAGAAAAGAAAAGAAAAGAAAGAAGCCGGCCACAAACTCGACTTACACACCTGCAGCCTAAATCTAGCCGTTCTTCAGCCAGGTTGGATCTCCACTGCAATTCTGCTGGTTTTTACTCCTGGAAGGATTTGGGGAGGGGGCTATTGTAATAGCCAGTCCCCTTTAAGTAATCCAGCAGCCTCCATCTCCTGACTAGCTCAAGGATGGTATGTTAATGAGCAGTTGAGAGGGTTCAACGCTGCCGGACCATCCCCTGTTGAGCTGCAACCCTACGTGTCTTCCATTACCATGGCAACATTGGCGATTTTTGCAGGGTGCACTTGTTTCTTAAACAAAAAAGTATACAGAAGACATCAGAACATTTGAATACTAACAGACTGAACATTAAACCCTGATTAAAAAGGGGTCACCTTATAAAGTCGATAAATATATAACGCTTTTAAAAGCGAAGGTTTTCTGCGGGCTACTTGACACTAGGGTTGCCCTCTTCATTCTTGCGTGGGGCGCCTCTTTCTGGCGGCAGCAGACTTCGCCAAACATGCCCCCTGACCTCAACCCCTCCAGATGGATCAAGTGACTTTGCTGTGTCAGACTGGATGTCTCAGGTGTCGACATGGGCCATCTGGTTTTACCAGCAGGTTAGACCCTCAAACAAACCAACAGAGCTGCTCGAATGTAGGCTGTACTGAACCTGGAAGAGCAGGTGAAGACAAAGAGGGGGCAGAAGGTAAACTGTGATCAGGGCTTGACCTACAATGTTTAGGGCTCGATTAAAACCCTGTCCTCGTGTCTACACAAGCGGTCTGCTGACGGTCATGAAGATGAAAAATTATCATCATAATGTTCATTGGTGGGTTTTCTTTCAAAGGAAATTTTTTTTAAAATAAATAAATAAATAAAAATAATTAATATGCACAAATGCATTCCAGACTGGGGGCATTTCTGTTGATTTAAGTTGTTCCAGGAATAAAGTTTATTATTCTCATACAAAAACCTATCCAAGTGTTTCATTCCCCTTACATAATAGCAATTACCCCAAATTATATTTCTCTTAATTTAAGAATGACTTCATAGATTAATTGATTTACAGCTATATTTAAATTTGTGCACCATTTGCAGTTCAAGGACTCCTCTCACTGACGTTATCGCAGCATTCCCTCACCAACTGCAGAAAAGAACCAGGAACGGGCAAAGTCCTCCATCAGATGTTCCCCTTTGACAGAAACCTTGCTGACACTGGAGACTCATTACATAAAATGTTATTCTCTTTATATAAAAAAAAAAAACCCATTATCATTAAAATACCAACCAGCAAGAGCAAAGACCATCACGTGCTGTGCTGTTATAGAAAATGAATCGGTACTGTCTGAGATAAGAATCAGAAACGAGAATTTAACCAAAGGTTTATTTTGTTGCTTTAAAAAAAGACTAGGTAGATGGACGGTTCATGGAATGAAATAATATCTCAGAAGGCTTGCTTGAGGAACCTGTAAGAACTAGGATTAAAATGAATAAAAAAAGCAACTTAAAGAAAAACAAAAACCACTGCTAGTCCTGTTCCCAATGAAAAGACTGTACCTGATCAGGACAGCGGGTGCACATTTAATTGCCTTTGCTCAGTAAGCAGGTGGAAATAGTACAAAGTCATTACCTGTAACACTAGATACCAAGCTTGAAAAATGATGCTCAGAATATTGAACTATATAGGATTCAACCATTTACCTAGTTCTTTTTTTTATGACTAACACAAAGACTTTTTTCAGCAACCACCTGAAACAGACCTCTGATACAAGACCAAGAGAGGCCAAGCGTATGCTGCCCATAATGACCAACACATTCCTGAGCTGCATGTCATACCAAGCATCGAGTTCACGGCCGCACACTTGGCTGGTTCCGTTTGTTCGGAAAACTGGAGCACTTCTGTTTAGAACGTTATACATGACATAGCTTTAAAATCACTACTCACACATACTCTTCCATGTTCTTGTTTCATGAACGATCCAACAAACCTTCAGAAACCAATCAAAGGTGCCTCAAGATTTCTACAATGCCTTAATTTATATGTGAAAAGAACGTCTGCTTGGCACTGTGCGTCATTTTCTTTTAATAGGAAGAATATGAAACATTCACCAAGTAAATGAAGACGTGCCCGCGCTGAACTTACCTGGCTGACTGACAATACCTTTACATGTCAAGAGTTTCTTTTAGCGTGACCTTATTTTGCAGCTCCGACACCCTTATGGAATTTTTGGCCTCACATAAGAAGTAGGCTTATCATGAGGCTGTGTATGTGAAATGTCAGAGATGGGTCCTTAAGCCTTTGAAATGCACTGACCGAGCCAAATAAAGGCAGAAAAATCCCTCATCGCGTCTTCCCTGTGTTCTGTTCACACAACAGCTGTCATGGGAAGAGAACGAAAGCATGGATGGATCCCAGTGTCGCAGCTCTGTGAGAAGGTGAAATGGGTTCATGTCCACTCTTCGATCAACACATACTTAAGATCAGCAAGACAAATTTCAACAGTAAATGACTCTTACAGCTACACCTCCTAACTAGTTACTGCTTGAAAATGTTCCCAAACATTAATTACTCATAGCTTTTAAGGTCAGAAGCTGCCCGAGTCAGGTATAATTATCCCCCATTAGATGAGACCGGTTGTAATTATCTCTGCTTGATTCTTGTGAAAACAGCTTTTTCCCTTTATACTAATGAAAATGCCTCTAACTCACCTTGCTGATAGAAAACACCTTAACTCATTCAAGGGATGCCCTTTGCAATTAATCTTTATCAACACATAAAAGTTCAAGCCAGGTACATGGAATAAAGTTTTAGAATTTTTTCTTCATGTATAATTTTGTACAAAATGGCTCAGAGTCTTCCACATCTTGATGAACAAGTACGAGCACACTTCCTGCTTTGTTTAACATGCAAAGCTTACGGCACAGAAGAGCTTTGCTGGATATAACTAGATTGTGAACTCTAAGTTGACATCACGCAAGTGCAATTCTATAAGGCCCATATATAGACAGAAAACAGAGCAGTCACGATGGACTAAGAGAAGAGAAGACAACACTTTATTGATCCCTAGACGGAGAAATTTGGGGAGCTCAACTTCATCAAGAGCGCTACTCTATCAGACAGCAAAACATGGACAAAACAACTGGTGTACAGATGACTGATAAACAGAGTAAAACATTGCATTCACACACGCTCTATTAGTGGTTATAATAATATCCAATAACAGGTTAGTATAATTAAGGAATAAAACACGACTATGTGCTGTGATGTGGGCTGATATGGAGCAGCGGGGCCCTAAAAGCCTGATGTTTTCCAAAAACAGCAGGTCAAAGTTTGTTTTATTGCTCTTATTCCGCATCAGTTTGACAGCAAAACCAATTTTATTTAAGGAGTGGGAAATCATTGATTCTAGAGAACATTCGCTGATATTTGAACTCAATAGCCAAAGACAGACACACACACACACACACACACACCCCTCCCTTCAGTGTTCCTTCAGAAGTTAAGGTGATGGATGACATGATCCCGAATCTCACAGTAACTTGCATATACCGGTTGTATCTATGTTTTCTGAAATAAAATGACGTTTCCAGTGAGCAGGTGCTTTATATCCCAAATGTTGAACGCTAGCACACCGTCCCTGAAATCCGACCAGACTGCCGGAGGCGACATGGATGATCTCCGCCACACTGCAACCTGCTTTTTTTTTTTTATGTGGTCAAATGCTATCTGATCAGCAAAAGCAAGCCTTACCACAAAGTGAAGTCGATCAGTATTCAGGTTCTCCTTTGTACCTCTTCAATCTCATCATAGCAAAACTAACAACTAATAGCTAGCCTAAACCAAGTAAAGCATAAGTAACATGCGTGTTGGTGCTTAAACGGTGATGCGCATGTTTAACCATGTACCAGTAAAACCTGTTACATCATGTAGTATGTAATTCTTCCTTCTATTAATTGCTTGTACTGTGCTGTATACTAGCACATTAAATATTGCTATACATCCAGTATACTAAATCTACAACCTGGCCACTATGCTCATTTTCATTCTACTTGCCCTTACATGGACACGTTCACTCACAACCACCAGATGGCAGTAATAACCATCTCCCGGTCAAAAGCCACGCTTACTGTCGACTGCTGAATGATCCCTTCATTTTTTTTTTTTTTACTTGAGTTAACCAGTGTTTTGACCATGAGTGGACATTTTAAACATAAAAGCGCTGTGTCATTTCAAGGCATGAGAAGAATTTGCTATATTGTACAAGAAACTCATTAACCTTCATCTTACAGTTTTGCGCTTAAAGTCCCCATGAAACGGCTCGAGAGGTGGGATTTGATTCCGTATGTTGATGTACGTCTTCCCTGATTAGCCCTTAGTGTTCAAGATACGGCACATCTCTGTCGGATCTAAACAAAACTGACTCCAGCTTAGTGACCTAGCCAAACTGTGAGGAGAAACGTGAAGAGTTTAGCAAGAGTCTTTTTTTTTATTATTTAAATTGTGGATTGTGAATTTCTGATCACTGCTGTTACCCATGCCTTCTGACTTTAGCAAGGATAACATCCTGGATGACAAGATGCTGTGTAGTTTCATGGTAAGTGTTTGTGTCAGCGGCACCAATGGTGACGGAGATAGGTAGAGGAACTTGGCTGTGGAAGGACGCACAGTGAGAAGTACACCATCCATGTCTGAGGCCACTGTAGAGGAGGACCTACCTCTGGGGGCTGCACATGTACACTACATGGCCAAAAGTATGTAAATCCCTGACATTCCCCTTCCATATGTGGTTCTCCCCCAAACTGCTGCCCCAAAGTTAAAAGCACAGAAGTGTCTAGAATGTCTTAGTATTATGCAGCATTAAGACTTCTCTACTGGAACGGTGGGGTCAAGCCCAAATATGTGCCCCTTGAACATACGGTTTGCCAAAGTTGGAGTTCAAGATCTTAAATGGCCCACACAAAGCCTCCCTGACCTCAACCCCAAAGAACTCTTCCAGGCTGACTTTGGGATGAATGCCGACTGCACCCCAGGCCTCCTCATACCACATCAGGGCCTGACCTCACTAATGTTCTTGTGGCTGAATGAGCACAAATACCCACAGCCATGAACCAAAATGCCGAGGAAAAACTTTCCAGAAGAGTGGCGGTTATTGTAACAGCAAATGGAGACTAGGTCTGGAATGGGATAGTCAACAAACACATACAAGTGTGAACCATGGTGTACAAACAAATACAAGTGAGTACCATAGGGTAATTAGTGATGCAGTGCAAGCACAGCACACCATTGACCATAGTTTCTAAAAAGTAATTGGACAAACACAAGCCTAGCAAAAGGTTGAGACTTTAAAATAATCTGTACTAATTTTAACTCCAGTGATTAAAACGAGACTCTCTCTAAAACTATGAGACCTACTATGAAAAATCAACTAAAAGAAATCTTTTAAGCATATTTGATTTCACCTGATCGTCATCAGCATCTGATAAAATACTGCTAATCTTTCGACTTGGCAGTACAATTAAGCAATCCCTGTGTATACATAAAGGGATGGTGATGATGAAGCAACACAAGCTGCTAGGTTCTATACTAAGTGATGCTGAGAACAGTAACAGCTGGGCACCGTGCTGTCGTGTGAGGTAACACTGACGGCCGCCTACCAGCTAATTGCGTCCTAACAAGCTCAGGAGTGCCTCAGCTGACCAGACAAAGTCCCACTAGTGGGCACTACAGTTGCCCGGAGCAACAACGGAGCGATCCGCAGGCCACTTTTGTTTCAGTGGGTCAGTCAGCGGTGGACTCACTCGACTGGAATGGAGAGACTTCTTTTGTAGTGTGCTAACAGAAATGTAGCCCAATGATGGACATCATTTTGGGGTCTCCCTTTGTGCTGACTGCGTTAAAAAAAAACAGAATACAGAAGCAGCATTGGAGTCTTTTCCATTTAACTTAATGCCCACTAATTCTTCACACCCTACTTCGAGTTGCAATCTGGACAGTCTTTAAGACCAGGTGTGAGAAATAATGCAAAATAAACTGCCTCTAAATCCCATTTTAAGCCCTGTGTAGCATTTCCAGGGCTGAACAGGTGCATCTTGAAAACTGGATCCCACACAAAACTATTAGTCATGTATGTACTTGAGTAACAGTTCGAGATAAATTTGTCAGATTACGTCAGCCGAGAAAAACGAAGGTTCTTGCTAAACAAACAGCTTTTCACCTACACATTACACCCCCAGAGCTTTGACGTGAACAAGGCTGGCAACTCGTTCCTTTCTGTATGACTTCACGGTTTCAAATGAGGTCACTGTATGCAAAACGCAGACAACGCCCTCGGATGGGAGCAGGTTCTGACAGCCCGGTTTCCTCATTAGTCAGAGATAAGCCAGTCCCTGTGGACACTGAGCACCTGTACGGCTGTACATACAAAATATCAGCATAAAAAAGGATTAGGGATTAGACAGGCAGAGGTCTAGACAACCTTTACAGATCCTAGTTTCACAATGGGTTAAACACAGGCAGGTCGTAAAATTCACAGATTCAGTCTGTTTGCGTGGGGGGGCCCGAGGTACACCCTTCCCAGTTTGAATCTGATGCCATGAAAACTGCCTGCCAGTGTGAATTCAAATCTGCTACAACAACAGAAATTGGTGCTGTTTGCAAAAACATAACAGTCAGAAAACCATAAACAAAGATCAATTAAAAAAAAAAAAATAAACCCTGACGTTCACCAATACAGGGTTGGGCAAATCAGAAGCTTGGGACAAGAAGCTTAAAAACTAACCACATGGACACACAAGCAGGCCAGCAGCCACTTCCTTTTTTCTTCTCTTAAATCAACAAATGGAGAAAATAAAAATAAAAAAGACAAGAAGAAAAAACAAGGGTTTTTATTCGGTATGCATATTTACACAAAGTGCACCTCACAGTGCTGTGAAACACCTCAATACTGTAACCTCATTCTGGCTAAGAGAACACGCAGTCACCTTGTGTTTAAACAAAGACAAAATCAAGACTATCAAGTAGGCATGTAACGATACACGGGGAGATGATAAACCACTGTAGAAAGGTATGACCATTCGAATCGGGGACATACGAAATGAACAGCGATTAAAATCAGGCTGCTTTATCGCTTAGATTTTCCTCGCTGTAATTTGGTTGTTTAGACAGTAGAGAGTACGTACAATAGAAGGAATGCACGTGCTGTCACCGTGACACAGCTTGAATGCTGTGAAAACACAGCATTTATACAGTGCAATGACCGTACACACAAATTCAACAAGAAATATAAGTCATCTTTATACAGACTGCACAAAAAAAAGCAAAGCAAATGAAAAAAGGGGCAAATGGACGTAGTTGTCTTACATTTGAGCCGGTCTACAGCCTTCACAAACGTTCATAAATGTTTATTAAGGAAAGGAACATCTGTTATTTATTTATTTTTTTTTAATTAATGGAATCAATTAGTTAACAGGCCATCATATTTTACTCCAACAATTACAAATATTAGTAAATAATCACTGTTGGTTAAAGTATTTATTTATATAAGAAAGGGAATATTTAAGGTGATAATAAATAGGAAAATAAATGTTGCTTTTTTTGACAATAAAAGGTTCTCTCTCTTTCTCAACCCCCCCCCCAAAAATACATCATGGGAACATCAAATCATGAACCAAATAAAGTGGTATCTTAGTATTTGCTGCCTTCAATATTCGACAAAATTGATATTCGATGCACTTGTCAGATTTTTTTTCCCACGGAAATTGATGTCGCCGCGGTATTCGACTCGACTTTTTCATGATTTTTCACAAGTTCCACGGATTTCAACAAATCAATAGTTCGAAGAAAATTCGAACCACATGTTAACGTAAAGTATTTGTGTTTTTTACTGTTAAAAATGACTTCATAAGAACTACCTTTTTTTGAAAAATCACGTCACCATTTCATATGCCATACGCCCGGCGTAAACAAAGCCGAATCAGACAGAGGGTTGCATCCGTAGTTTAAGCATCACCTATGAGTGACTGCTCCATAAACCCATGTATTTTTATTTATTTTTTAATAAGTGTTTCACGGTTAAGAGAAAAGCAGTGAGAACAATCATTGAGGTAAAAGAGGAAATTGTAGCTAAATATGAAAGTGGGGTGTACGTGACTGCTCTCGCCGAAGAATATAAAATTCCAAGATCTACGATCTCAACTTTTATTCAAAACAATGTTTAATAGGCTTAGTTTATGTTCACTTTTAATAGGATTGTTAATTATGAGTGGAATTCTGGGAGGCAGGGAACCAATTATTTTGATTTACATTTCATACGGGGAAAAATTACTTGGTATTCGAAGAACTAGATATTAAATGTCACCTCTGTAACCAAATACCGTTGAATACCAAGGTTATCATTGTACGGTGAATCAAACCAAATCATGAAACCAGTAAATTGTTACATGCCTACTAGCAAGATTCAAATAATATCTTTTACATGCAAAGGAAAAATATAACTGCACAGCTCAAACAGGCATTGGTCAACAACTCTTGTTGACAGCACAAACATGATGTGCTACCTAGAATGCTTTCTTAGATGAGGATAATGACTGAGGTAGGTGTTTATAATGACTGTTGGAATTTATATCAACGATCGTGTCTATATGAGTGCTTAATATTTATAATATGTAACTACCTAATTGTATTACATTCTGTTATCTTTTTCTTTTGTTTGTTTGGGGTTTTTTTTTTTGGTTTTTTTACACAGTCAATTAAATTTCTGGCCACCCAAAATATAGGACTACGCAAACACATTAACTCTTAACACTAAACTTTTTTAAAAATTATTATTCGTGGACCCCTGCAATGTAATATGATCATTATCTGATGTGCCAAAATACAGCACCATGCTTCAGGACTTTACACACTTTCACTGCTTAGATTTCCTGCTGTACCTCCGCGCTGCCTACTGGAAACTCTACGAATCTGGCCAAACTGGCCTTTCCAGGCCTTTACCGAGTGGAAAGGAATGACATTTACTCAACATCTGAGTTAAGTTTCTGTTTTGTGGCCACAGCACAATAAAAACCAGAACTCGTAACGGAAGTTGAACAAGGATCTACCTTTTAGTGATTCGAGGAAGAAGAAAAATAAAAGTTTGAGGGAACTTGCCTAACCCTTTTCCTACTTCACTTCCCTGTTCTTCCACAACATATGCTTCACTTGGGGGTGTGTTGGTATTAGTGCTGCCGCGATTAGTCGACGTAATCGACCATGAAAATTAGTCGATGTCAATTTTATTGGTCGACTAGTCGCCTATTTATTTATATAACGTTACTAACGCTATTACACAGTGCTTCTCAGATA
>JAQMCW010000035.1:6564431-6576280 GCA_030068335.1 Chrysichthys cranchii
TGTGTGTATGTATATTTATATATATATATATATATATATATATATATATATACAGTATATACTTTATATTTACATCACAGCTATTGTGCGAGCTGCTGTTACAGAAAATTAACCAGCACCTTTTCATCACCCTGCATTAGCCTCCTCATACCCAAAGCCTAATGCTGTGTGCCTTGTAAGTCTCCTCACTATTTCTGTTTCTTAGCACCTGAAAACTATTAATCCTGATCAATGTCTTCAGACCGCAAGACATTTGCTAAAAGAATAATACCCAATGGTCCTCACATCAGGATCTTGCAAGGACGGACACACACACACGAGCAGTGGGAGAAAACATGATGTCCTCATATGAGTACAGTGGGGTCTCATGACCCTAATCAGTGCCCCTGTTGTTTAAACAATATTATTTTTACTCGTCCCTTGTCTACACAGATGCAGTTCGGTGTGGGATTGAAAGGCAACACAAGACCTAGAGCGGAATAAATCATTCCACTGCTGTATTGTAGGTAAAATGGACAGTTCAGATAGCTTGGTTGCCATGGTAGTACTGTAGGCTGCATGGATATTGCACTATTACACACACAGTGTACATTTAGGGTGTGTGTGTGTGTGTGTGTGTGTGTGTGTGTGTGTGTGTGTGTGCAATATGCACAAGGTGATGCATTCATTCTGCACGGCTTGCCAACCATGCATAAAGCGCACAGGTGATTTATGTATGTTGATTTATGTATGTATGTATTCGTTTATTTGTACATGCATTAGATGTTTTAGATTAGAAACCTTTGCATCATGTGCTTTGCAGATCTCCCCAAATATATAATACATGATGAAGTGCATTCCTGTCAGCTGTCAGAGGCGTCAAGGTGTTTGGGAAGAGACGCAAAACTCACAAGAGGCTCACCTCCAACTTGGGTGACTGCCGGCGTGGGAGTGTGAGGAGGAGAGGCGCATCGTGTGGCGTCGCGCGCCAGTGCAGCCATTAAAGAGCCTTACTGCTCTTGTAACACGCGCACGCACGCACGGACACGCACGCGCACGCACGCACGCACGCACACGCGCGCGCACCATGGAGACGGAGCACTGAGCGCGCTGTGCGTTACCACGGAGAGCCGGGACACATGAAAGACAGAAAGTGGTCCATTGAAAACGCTGGGGTTTGTGTTTGTTGTGTTTTTTTTTTTTTTTTTGCCGGATTTTCAGCGAGGTGCCGCCTGTCCCACCTTCAAACGTCTCCGCCTTTAGTCACCGTGTTGGTTTTGGCTTGCAAAAATGAGCACAAAGCTCCACGCGGTATGTAGATCCTTTTTATTTATTTATTTGTTTTGTTTTTCTTTTATTTTTTAATGCTTTTTAGCTCAACACGTCATGTGTTAATGTTGTCTTGGCTACCCCCCCCCACCCCAACACAAACATTTCCCATCATGTCAGTCAGTATATCCGTGTGTGTGTGTGTGTGTGTGTGTGTGTGTGTGCATCTGCATCGTGTTGCTCATGGAGAAAGTGCCTGCTGTGGTTCCCTATCCTGGATAATAAATAGCCCTGTGCATGCTGCAGGTGAAAAGCCTTGTCCACGTTTATTCTGACCTCCTGCACTTTACATCACTGGTCCCCACATGCACCATCTGATCAGGATTTCACCACACAGGGGTTCAGAAAGTTTCACAGCCCTTTAGGGGTTTAAAAAAAAGATATCTCCCCAGGCAGGCTTTAAGACAGATTATTTATTTATTTATTTATTTATTTATCTATTTATTTATTAATAAATATTTTTTACAATGAAATATTCAGGAATTAGGCTCATCCTGGCCAGGTTCAAAGTAGAACCCCAGGAACCCCGGGTTCGAGGCAGGGATACACCCTGAATGGGATGGGTGGCCCATCGCACTCGGTTGCAACCTACGGGAAATTTAAAATAGCCAGTCCACCTACGTGCATGTTTGTCAGAGGTGGGAGGAAGCTAGAGAAACCGGTAGCAACCCACATAGACATGGGTAGAACATGCATAACATGGCGTCCTGTCCAGGGTGTATTCCTGCCTGCACCCAGTGGGAGCTTCTGACATCTCCCAGAGAGCATAGGATCGAACTGGGGTCCCCTGAGATGCGAGGGAGACCCGCTGCACCACTGCGCTGGGGTGAATTTTGGCCTACGGGCGTGAAAAACTTGGCGCGCGGGTTGCCTGAGCGCAACCCAAATTTTCCTTCCAGTCAAAAAGCAGGATAGGCAGAGGGTTTCAGAATGGAGAAACCCCAAAGTTTGTCTGCTGTTTTGTTGGCACAGAAAGTAACCCGGACTCAGGATTGAACCTGGGATCCTGGCACTGTGAGGCCCACTGCATCATCGTGGCGCACGGTGTACAATGATATTCTAGCTATTTATTAGAGCCATAGAGCTTTCTATTCCTAAACCTGAACTACACTGACATCCTGCGTTTTTCCAAGTTAATAATAATTTTATTAAAAATATTTAATTAAAAAAAGCTCATGAGAGCAAGAGCTCAGTGACAAGTTCTGATTTCCAGACCCATCTTTGAGAACCATGGCTTTAGGACAAGATAGCATGATAACATAGGCATCAACTTCTCCATATGATGCCATTCAAAGTCCTGTACGATCCCAGAAAATCCAAAAAAGATATCTGCATATTCAAAGTGATAAACAAGCACACAACCTCCTACCAGCTATAAAAGAGGGTTTTTTTTTCTTCAAATCTGTGTTCCAAAACCTTCAAAATATAAAGGAGCTTAAAGTGTGAAGACTCAAACAGGAATTCCTGTTAGTGTGCGATTGTTGAAAGTAGTCAGATGTGTTCATCCAGCCATGAAAAACAGCTGGGACTCTTCTAATGCTTATTAATATTTTAGGGAAAATGACTGACTAAACAAGATAAATACAGACAAGTTGGATTTCTTTAGCAAAAAGCCACGTTTTGTAAAGGCGCTCTGTGACATTAATGGTTGTTTTATAAACAAAATTCAGTTGAATTGAATTTTTAGGCATTCGTTCACCATTTTTCAAAATAATCTGTACTGTTAATTCATGGCGACAGGTTTTGCAATTGAAGCAAACCAAATAAGAGGAAACTTTTGAGAGGTGAATTTTGGTTGGTTTTTGGATCCTCATTGTTGCAGCATAAAGGATTTAGCTTTGAACTATATTAAGATAGTAATATTCCTTAAGAATTCTGAGTCAAACTGAATGAATCCAGATAGAAGCTCATTCAGTTGTGATAGAAGTTTCATTCAGGTTGGCAAATCAATACCAGAAAAGTCCTACTTAAAAATAAAATTGATTTGTAGGTTAAGGATGTAACTGAATAGGAATTCATTGTTCGCCATGAACAGATTAACAAATGCATTATTACTATGAACAGGTGAACCAATGCATTGCTAATGGATACCGATACAAAAATGAATTTTCTTTGCACATCGGGGCTGGGATCCCACTGGAAGAAAACAAAATTTTCATATTGGGTTGTCAAAAAGAAATCGTATTCATTAAAACGAATGTGAATTGGCACTTCGCAATGCATTTACAGCATCTGTTCATTCATCTTTAGTTACTGCCTGGTCAGGGTTGGGGCTGTTTAAATTAGGTTTCTGTTAAATAGATGTTGTGGAAATAGAACCAACTAAATTGGTTAGAAAATTTCATTTGCATGTTTTAAACAAAAATAATAACCACGTGAACAGGATTAAACAATACATTTGGATCGCAGGCAAGTCAGATTTTTTTGGTAATATGTGATTCTGTTTTTTTTTTTTTTCATATAACAGTGTGTATAGCACAAATGACATGGAACCTAATTTTGTTTTCAATTCTTATTTGGGCCACTTTTATATGTGGTTCTAAATCAGATACAGGTCTGATTTTGTACAATACCACCTCAGTTTGAACTGCCATATCAGAATTCATGCAACACATACATCAGTCCATGACATTCGTTATAATTTCTCTTTTCTTTACGAGGCAATGGACCATCATTTGTGGAGATGATGCTGTATGAGCAAAATTGCACGGTACATACCTACCGTAACTGCTCAGTGTTTGAAGAGATCTTAATAGAATTGGGGGTGTGGTCATAGTTGTGGAAAAGTTGAAAGTTTAAAGCAAAATTGAAAGAAACCAAGGATGTAAACCAAAGAAGTGTCTTAGGCCAAATAACATGCCCTTTTTACAGCAAGTTTGAACGCATCACATGACACATTCCTTTGTCCATGCAGGCCAGTTTAGGAGCATGATCTGTTCACACTAAAATCAGATTTAGGCAGCATTGAAAACACAGTGTGAAAATCCTAGCCAAAAACAACCAGATTTGGGCAGTAAATCATATTTTGCCAATTCCGCTTACAGTGTGAACGTCATGTCCACTTTGGGTTTTAAATCCAAATATAGGTACAGATAGTTGAACCACTAAATAGTACAGGAACAGGCAATACACCCCTATAGTAAAGGTTTTCACATTTGTAGATATTTCTGTCTCCGTTCAGTAATTCTATGCTTGTCGTATGAAACTAATTGGATTTTATTTTTGCAACAGCTGACAAGTTTTTCAGGTTCTGTTACTTAAATTATTCCGTATTATATTTCTGCAGGCAGAACCCATGTTATAGTGCAGCTGCTGAAAGATCTTGGCTTGTTTAAGTCTCAGTTTGCTGCATTCAGTAGCTCCACTGCCAGTACTTTAATTACAGAGAATTGGTGTATACAATTTACAGTAGCGTGGAGTAACTGTAGTTTAATGGAGAAATACTCAAAAGCTTATTTATGTGTTTTACTTAGTCAAGCTGCCTTGTAAGGAGTGTGCACCTATTCTAAAGTCCAATGTTGAGATAAAAGCTTGTTAAGGTACCAGGATAGGAAGTAAAATCATATGCGGTATGAATAGAATATTGATTTCACTTTCATTGTTTTTTAATTATGTGTGCAGTCCAGTCTGTAATCTGCATGAACTAAAGGAAACTTACTGTGAACAGCTCTTGTAGCTGGCAAACAAATATATACAGTATATCTTTAAATTTTGGCCACTGACGTATAAAGCGATGTATAATATACAAATAAACTAAATACTAAAGCAACATCCAAGCCAGTGGGTTGCCACAGAGATTCCAGATTTTGTCTCCCTTTATAAGTGATGCTGCCAGGTCAGACCACTTGTGCCAAGAAAGGTTTGATAAGAAATTCTGCTGCTACCGAGAACTTTTCTCCTTGTGGATATTGATTTTTAAAAATCCTAATAGAAAGCAGGGAGAGAAGTGACTTTGCCGATAGTTTTCACAGTCTGGGAAAAACAGGCATCTGAAATAGAAACTCTAGTGTGGATAAGAACTTGTTTATAGAAGGACTGATTACACTTTCACTTGCCTTTTATAGCTTTTAACCCTGTAGTGCCCCTGGGGTCATATTTGACCCTAACTTTTATTTCACTCTTATATTCAACTCACTCATTGGTTGATGGACATCCCAGGAGGTCTCATAAGGACCATTTTATAACATGTAGTAGGAACGGGTTAATAAAAAAAAATGCCTGTTTCTGTGTTCACCGAGTCTGTATCATCATTTTAGCCAATGGAGATATTTTTCCTATTATTATTTGCTATTATTTCCTATTATATAACTTCAAGCAGTTCATCATTGAGGGCGTTCTGACCTATAATTTTTGGCATTAGATTTGTAGCAGTAAAACTAGGAGGAATAGGAGACATTTCAATTTTATATGTTGAGCACAGGGAACTCTGCCATCTTGCAAAATGTACGTCAATATGTCCATTATCTTTACCACTTATTTGTCAAGGTCACAGAAACCTAGCTGACTTCAGGAGAGGTATACCCTGGAAAGGTCACACTTATGGGTAATTTAGAGTAGCTGGTTGACCTAAACTGCATGTCTTTGGACTGTGGCTGGGAAAACATGCATAAAAGAACTCCACACAGAAAGGCTCCAGTTGGCCATGAGGTTCGAATGCAGAACCTGCTTGTTGTGAGGCAAGGAAATGTACAATTTGCCTTTTTTTGTCCATTTCCAACACCTTTTTTAAGTGGGTGAATTGTGCATCACACAAGATGAGCATCAACACAAGATCATCAACTTTACATGTATATTTATTCAGTGGTTTAACAAAATAAGTCAGTGGAAGTATAGAAATAAGGCCTCTGTAGATCTGAAAGTATAGAAATTAGCGATCATGGTAGATCCTGGCATGGTAGATCATGGGACCCTGCCTCAGGAACACTGGGTGTTAGATGGGAACGTTCCTCGGACAAGACAGCAGTGTAATACAGGCCTAAATTCAATTCATAATTCAATTCGTTTCGGCATATGGAAGGAAATCGGAGAACTCCAAAGTAAGGCATGTGACCACAGGTCGAACATGCAAAACATGGCATCCCATTTAATGTGTATTTCTGCCTGCTCCCAGTGTTTCCCAAGCTTAGCTGCTGCTGCCCTGAAATGAATCCTATGGTCCTGAAAAAAATGAAAGTCATGGATTGTATATCAGAAGAGTCTAAGAGTTTGAATGAAACACCAGTTTGCCTGTATATATAGCTCAGAAAGAATAAAGAAACTAATAGGGTTTTTTTTTTTGTCAAACGTTGTAAGAACGTTTACGGTATATGTTTCATGGCTAGATTTTCAACTTTCTGTAAAGTTCATTCAAATCTCTTTGGATATTTTGAGCAAAAAGTGTTTCCAAGACACGCCGTGTGGCACTGAGCTTTCTATGAATCAGTGCTTTAATGTCATGCTTGTCAGATTTGTCATCAAATGAGAGTGCCACTGAGGGTTTGGTGACGGGGAGTTATTCACGAAATGCTCACAAGGTCACGAAATCCTTTGATTGATTCTCTTTCGAAGTTTATATAACGCTTTCTGGTCAAGATGAAATTTCTGTATTAACAGGACCCCTGTAGTACCTGTAAGAGGAGAGAAAAGGCATTGATTTGTTATTTATAGATTAATGGATTTATTACAGTTGCCCTAATTGGTATCAGATGCAATATGGCAGTTGTACTGACAAATGAGATATCATACACATGGTTTATCTGAATGCCCCAGCATGCACGGTTATAGGAGCGCAGGGTTAATGAAACCCAAACAGACCTGGTTTGAATTGAGCTGAGAAGAGGAGTGGATTGCCTTAACAAAGCCAATCAGATTAAAGTAGGTCTTCTGTCAACTAGGTCACCCTGTCCTATATACACTCGTCCCATGGAAAATCCTCAGCAGGAAAGATCAGGAAAAGCTGTTTACTGATTTCATAGTTATACAGAAGAAATACGAACAGCACGGACACTTGTGACGCAGTTATCATGTATGGCTCATCATGTCTTTCAGAGTGACGTCGCTTTAGCAAGGTGGCCTACTGTACAATCGCTTTTCATGCTGCCTTCATGGACTTCGGAGGGTTTACGTCATGTCTGAAAGACCTCACAACATTTGAGCACAAGAGTATAGTGGGAAGCATGACATTCATTTGAGGGCTAAAAATGATTTCTGCTCATCTACATAATTTAGAAAACACAGCATGAATACCAGCTTCTACCGACAAAAATAGTAACCAACAATTCAAAATAACTGTGACAGACTGCAGGAGCCAGTTTTTTTTTTAATGCATTTTGGGTATATTCTTTTTTCCGAGGTCCTACCTAATTTCCAAACATATATGTGTTTAACATCGTGAGTCACAAAATGACAGGGTTAAAGCATCCACACTGAAAACCAAACCCAAACTGCTTGTTATATGCATGCTGTGCCATTGTCTTCATTATTACCATCCATTTGTATTGTTATACTCGGTAATCTAATTCCTCTTTTGCGTACACAGGCTTTTGAATGCTCGATTCTGATTGGTCAGAAGATGTTGATTCATTTTCTATGACAGCAGCTCCGATAGTCATGCCAGCGACAAGGCAAATCACAGGTGTATATTATGCTTGAATACATTATTGTTCATATAATAACAGCTAATTCAAAGGGGACTTGTATGTGGGGCAATCCAATGGATTAAAAAATAAAGTGTACATTTGTTGATATAGTGAAGCTTTTTGGGAGGAGATGTTTATTTAAAATGTATGGAAGGAGTCTCCATTGTCAGCACTTTCTAACATTCAGAGGTAAAAATGTAACTTCAAGTTTCTCCTCCCAGAGTAGAGCCTTAAGGTTGGAGAACTTTGGGCTTCTTAGAAACATGACAAGCTGGGTTTTTTTTCTTTTTTGGTTTTTTTTTTGTAATGTTTTTGTTTTTGTGGATGTTCCACAACTTTAAATGCATCTATAAATGAATAAAATGTTTGACATGTTTGAAGAAATAAAAATTCTTATTTTTTAAAAATTCTCCATAGAAAAATGCTGTTATAGCAAATTAATCAACGTTGCTGGTGTTAACAGTAACGCACTAAGTATTAAAATAGCTCTAAGCGTTTTGGAAAATAAACCTCAGACCAAAGGGCGGCACGGTGGTGTAGTGGTTAGCACTGTTGCCTCACAGCAAGAAGGTCCTGGGTTCGATCCCTGGGGTCGACCTGGGCACCTTTCTGTGTGGAGTTTGCATGTTCTCCCCATGTCCGTGTGGGTTTCCTCTGGGTACTCTGGTTTCCTCCCACAGTCCAAAGACATGCACAGAGGGGATTAGGCTAATTGGCTACTCTAAATTGTCCGTAGGTGTGAATGTGTGTGTGAATGGTTGTCTGACTCTGTGTGTCGCCCTGCGGTGGATTGGCAAACCTGCCTCTCGCCCGAAGTCAGCTGGGATTGGTTCCAGCTTCCCCCCGTGACCCTGAACAGGATTAAATGGTAGAAGATGAGTGAGTGAGAACTTCAGACCAGTGGTGAAATGTAACTAAGTATATTTACTCCACTACTGTAATTTGAGGAATTTGTACTTGAGTATTTATGCAACTTTATACTTGTACTCCACGATATCACAGAGGCAATTATTGTACCTTATACTCCACCACATTTGTCTGAAAGCTACTAGTTACTTTTCAAATTGCAAATTTCCATATCCTCTTTGCCCAGTGAAAACTGCGTATCTCCCAGTGTCAGGATTTTGAACGTTTGTGATAAACTGAAGGATTAAGTGTTCCTTTATGGGTTGAGAAAACCTACTTCTTAAGCGAAATAAACTATTTAATAACCCTATTGCATTAGCTGGAAAACGCAAAGATGAAAAGAAGGTTGTTTGAGCTTAGGAAAAACCACCTTTTTAGAAATACTACATGGTTCCCACCGGACAGTGATGTTACATACATATGATGACGTTATAGAATATGCTGCTTTGCTGAAGATTAAACTACGCAACTGTATAAAATGTATTAAAATTAGCTCAAGCTTAAAACATCTACAGCTGGATATATGCAATACAGATTAATGCAGCAGTAATATTAATCCAGAAACATCGTATATATATAATAGTAAAACACTGACTGTTTTACTGCACAGGGAATACTCTTACTTTTGATACTTTGAGTATATTTTACATACTTTTACTTAACTGAGGTTTTGAATGCAGGACCTACACTTGTAGTGAAGTATTTTCATAGTGAATTATTAGTACTTTTACTTAAGTAAAAGATCTGATGACTTCTTTCCCCTCAGGTTCAGATTATCATAAATAGTCTGGGTAAAACTATTTACATTTCGATGTTACAGTACAGTGGCTTATCAATGTAGTACTATAGATGCTCCAGTGCACATATCGTACTAATATAGCCGTACCTTACTGGTATGATCACATATGAGGCTGTTTCTTTAGAAAAGCAATTTTAAGTCAGGTTACACTTCTAAGTCAAAGTAGGCCCAGTTTCTATTTTATTCTTTATTTAAAGAAATCACTGAAGGGCTGAGACCTAGCCATAGCTCATTAGGACAGTACAGTTGCTGCAGTGTTTTTTCACTGAAGGGAATTGATGCTATTTTCACCTTTGAATAAAAAAAAAATCTATAGATGCTTCCATTTCCTTTTAGCATTAATGCTCAGCTGCATGTTAACGTAGGAATTCATGTTGACAGTGATTTTAATACCTACAGTAGTATTAACCATGTAAGTAAGGCCATCCACGTTAGCTTTTACTGCTGTTTATGTCATATTTAAATGTAAGTGGGTTAAATAATCAGTGAATTAGTCAAAATAAGTAAAACTACAGCATCTCATGGAACTTTAGGATAGATTTTTTCAAGGAAGTTTTCTAATTTTACAGTTTTAGGTCATATGTCTTCACTCAGGCTTGAAATGTACAATTTTACCATATGTGTGAATTTATAATAATGACATACTATATTTAAAGCAGACGATTAAATCAACATAATGGCATGAATTAATTTTTTAACATGAATTCAAAATGATAAAAGCAGCAAAATACGCAAAATGTGAGAAATTCTTCGGCGCAATTTTTCGAAGCCCACACACAAAAAATAAAAGCTTAAACCAAGACACTTAAACAGTGACCCTGCAATGTTTTTACTCATAATTACATATCTTTTTAGAATTTTGCCTTGCTGTGCACCCAAAGACATTATGAACCATTAAAAATAAATAAATAAATCCGTAACCAAACAAACCCTTCCATAGGTTGCTGTGTCTAAATGTTTAACTGGTTCTTTTTTTCCCCATCACCTCATTTGTAAATGGCAACGATTCCTTCTCAAGATTTATTTGTCTCTCACTTGCTCTCTCTCTCTCTCCCTTTCGCTTTAGACACTGAAATTGCGGCTTAGTAAATTGGAGGCAGTTTGATTAATTCTCTCTGGGTAAACCTCAGATCTCTTTCTCTCACCCTCTTTTTCGTTTCAGTTGAACATGGCCACTGGAGCTGGCAGTTTAATTCCATGGTGCATCTTCGCACTCATATCTGTCAGCGGGTCGCTGCATAATTAGCTGTGAATATCTGCACAGGTTTCCATGGTGCAGCATCCTCTCTTTGCAAAGAGGCCAGCCCACACATGCACACACACACACACACGCACACACAAACACACACTCTTTTACACTCACACACAGTGCAGAGCTGAAGCTTTTGCACGTTATTATGATTATCACCTACTACTGCAGGTTTGGCGTGTCCTAACACACTGCGTGGCTGCCAAAGAGAATGAGAAATTTGGCCCTGAAACTTAATGGTAGGGAAAACTGCTGCATGGCACTCTTTCTAACAGGTGAGCTGCGCAGAGCCGTATTTGGGTTCTTCAAACAATTTCTGCTCCTTATGTAGGACAGTCTATTTCCCATCAGCTGGGCAAAAACGAGGCCTTTACACGTACTGCAGGGTTTCAGGTCTGGAAAACCACACCAACCGACCACATTTTCAGCTGGTCAGATTTGAGATGATGTGCATGAGCTACTGCAATTTACTTTCTTTCTGTTTGATTCTCTTTGACCCTGTCTGGGCGTTTACGCCATTGGACCGGGCCAGGATAGAGGCTCTGAGACTGTACACTCTGTTTCTCTTTCAGTGCTGTTTTTGGCTAGGAATGTGCAGCATAGCCTTCTTTTGCATTCCCTCTTTCTTTCTCTCTCTCTCTCTCTCTCTCTCTCTCTCTCTGTCTCTCTTGTTCTGTTGCACTCTTTCTCTCTTTGCAACATTTTGGCTTTTCAGCCTACAGATGAGCTTTCATTGAAGCGGTGAGTGGGCGTCTGAAGCGGGAGTGCGTTCTCTGCGGAGGGAGAGTAAGGGCTTACGGTTATGCTCTGCTGCAGGGATGCAGTATACTGAGAGATTTAGTGGTAGACCTGAGCTGCAGTGTTCAGGCTCTTTAGCATGCTTATCTCCTTCTTCACTCTCTCTCTCTCACACACACACACACACACACACACACACACACACACACACACACACACACACACACACACA
>JAQMCW010000035.1:6598905-6612672 GCA_030068335.1 Chrysichthys cranchii
GTTCTGTTGTGAATAAAATATTGGCTCATGTGATTCGAAAGTCTTTTAGTTTTCATTTTATTCAACTTTAAAGAACGTCCCAGCTTTTCTGGAATTTCGCGTTGTCATACAGGTGCTCCCCGAGTTACGATGGCCCGCCTTATGATTTTTCAAAGTTACAATGACAACTGTGATGCGCTAAAATTGTAAAACATTTAGAAAATATTTACATTTCGTGGGCAGGCATCTCTGGCAGGCCAGCGTAACAGAGTATGACATATGCAGACGTTCGGACGACACCTGGAAGTATGCTGACGATGCCTGGATCACTTGCCTCGCGCGATACCTCACTCTCTCCCACAACTCACGGCATTACCTTGAGTATCGGTGTACAGTACAGTGCTATATTTTTTTTGTGTGCTTCAAGAGCTAATTTGAAGCGGAACACATCTACATCGTAAATTGAGGACTTCCTGTATTTCCCCTTTAAAGCTGTTAAAGTTGACAGCACATCCACAACAGCATCATATGAATGTTCACCGTTAATAGTAACACAAACAAAGCATCTTTAGATTCATTTAGGCTCGTGTTCCTCTTATTACAGGGGTTCTTAAACTATGGGTCGCGACCCAAAAATGGGTCGCGAGGTCACCAAGAATGGGTCGCGAAGGCATGGCTAAATAAAAATTTTAGTCATGAAAAAAAAAACTTCCGACTGGACGAGAGCGCTCGCCCGCGCGGGAGATAAATTGTTACGAGAGCGCGCGCGGGAGATAAAACGTTATGATGGACGAGAGTGCGCGCGCGCGAGCCGTGCATGGGTATTGTGGTACCGGGCCGTTCCATCGCAACCTTTAGCCCCCCGCACGCACTTTTGTCAAGAAAGAAGGCGAAGTGTTCTTACAAGGGAGTCTTCTTGAATCTTGGATTTACTTCACTCTCTCACTAATTAACTTTTCTATTATTATATCTATATTTCATAATTGTTCCTGAGCATTTTTCTGCTTGTTTTGGATATCCGAAAATGAAAAATAATTTCTGAGAATCATGCTTGAGATTTATAACCCCCCCACCCTGGTCGCAACATTCTAACAGCGCGCGCGCGCACAGCCTCCCCCCCCCCAGCTTGCAAAATTTTTTCCGCGGGGGGGGGATTGGGTCGCGACATAGCGTCAGAACCTGAATTTGGGTTGCGCCCAAAAAAGTTTAAGAACCACTGGGCTAATGGCTACTCTAAATTGCCCGTAGGTATGAATATGAGTGTGAAAGGTTGTCTGTCTCTGTGTGTTGGCCCTGCGGTGGATTGGGGACCTGCCCAGGGTGTACCCCGCCTCTCGCCCGAATGCAGCTGGGATTGGCTCCAGCTTCCCCCCGCGACCCTGAACAGGATTAATTGGAAGAAGATCATGTGAAGTATTTCTTAAATTCTGATCTTTATAATAGTTAGCTGTGTTACAAAGATGATTAAACATATTGTACGTGGAAAAATTAAAAGGAAGCTTTAAATTAATGTATAATACTTACGGTAGGAAACGAAAAGTTTTTGGCTCTAACCCCAAATACCCTAAATAAAGTGAAAAGTGACTGCTTGCAGATTTGGCTGATTGATTGATCCCTACAGAGTGATCACAGCAAAGGTAAAAGTAAAAAATACTTTCATGGTCTTCAGGTAGAGTAGGTAGATTTTGGAAAAATCATCAAAAGTAAGCTATATTTTGAAAGTATCTGTTTTGATGCCTTCATGTGCTAGTTGGAAGGTGCTTTCTCTTTCACTCTGTAATGCACGTGCTAAATAGCATTGTTCTATATCAAGTAAAGTGTATACAGATTACAGATTAGATCCTGCATACGAGCAACAGCTAACCAAAGTTAGCTAGATAGTGAAAAAATAAACAGTTGCATTCCATCTGCTACTGAGACTGTCCTCTTCTTCTCCATGTTAAAGGTTTGAAGGTCATCCCAACTCGAGAAAATTATTAATACTAGAACTTACGACTTGAGGAGCGTTCATGTGCAACTTCCAAGTGGGCAACTCAGATGGCATGTGAAGCAGCATTCTTTTTTATCATAGCCTTTTCTACTTTAGTCATTCGTTTTCTTGCTTTGTTTAGCAGAACAAGCTGTTATAGATATGACTGGAAACGCTGGCCATTCTGATGCATCTAGCTTGTCTGTCTATCCTTGTGGAAGACTCCATTTACGTTTAATGTGTGCACGGGCAGAGTGCGTGCACGTAGCCTGGTAGGAAGGTAGACAGGCAGGTGTGTCATTTCATTTGGTCTGATGCTCACTGAGGTTTTTACAGCCCTGTGACTGCCACAGATGATAGTTTTTTCTTTTTTTTCTTTTTTTGGTCAGAGCATTTAATTTATACATTGCTAGCAGGATGTAAACAGAACTGCAAGAAATGTAAGAAAAAAATGTTTCTGTGGAAAAAAAAACTTCTCTGCCTTTAATAAAAGAAATTAGTGCGAATGCAATTTATCCATCTAGAGAAATATACAAGCAAATGAATAAAAGGCCTTCATGACATTTTTTGACTCGCTTAATCAAGTCTAAGTGGTTCAATGTGAGGAAACTTCGCAGAGCTCGAAAAGGAAGTGCTGAGTTAATAGTCATGTTGGGATTAATTACATTCAGCTCCCTTGTTAGGGGTTTTTCTAATAATACCTTGAACAGAGCTTCATGAGGCAGGATCAATGAAAAGTGCTTGCTTTGTGTGCAGTTATAAAATTGCCTGGTAAATCCCTGGGCAGGAGGAATAGGCATCGAGATGCAAAGGCAGAGTAAATAGACCTTTAGCAGGCTTCTTTGTTAAAACAGGCCAAAGGTTGAAAAACACAGACACATAAGGTTACCTCAAGCAAATTAGTAGTTCCATGTAGAAGAACAGGAAGGTATAGGAACAGTATAGCTAAGGCAGTTTATGAGAAATGAAAACTTTACTATTGGAATTGGTCTATTTATTACATGTTTTGTAGCAGATTTTTCATGCTTTTTGCTCAGAGAAGTCTCATGTAACTACCTAACCAAATGAGAACTTAGAGCTCCAACATTCAGTAAACTATTGCACAGGTTCTTGGAAGTTTTGGCTGTAGCATACTATACCACAGCGCTGTTGAATTCTGAAATCTGATTGGTCAGAAGGTGTTGATTAGTTTTCTATAACAGCAGCGCCAAGTGCAGTGCCGGCTACAGGGCAAATCACAGGTTTATATTAATAGACTTATTCTGGCACTGACTTTTCTACAGTAACAGCTAATTCACAGGGGCTTGTATGTCAGACACCTGATATGCATAGTCTAAGAACGCAGGACAACAAAAATCATTTTTTTGTGATCATCAGAAATGACATCAGACTTTTCTAAATCGGTTTTTCAGGCTGATTTCAGATCTGTTTTCAGTTTTTTCCAGTAACAACTTTTTGATGTATGAGCAATGTTATTTAACAGGGTACTTACATGTGGTTTTTACTAAAATGTAAGTAATCAAGTAAACATATCAGTATCTTCAGTGTGTGCTCAAATAGGCACAGATAGTACATATACAGTGATCCCTCGCCATATCGCACCTCAAATTTTGTGGCCTCACTCTATCACGGGTTTTCATTTAAATTGGTCTAATATTGTGGCTTTTCAGCTGGTTCGCGGGCCTTTTATGGGAGGGTACATTAGGGTGACCAGACGTCCCCGGTTTCTGGGGACAGTCTCCGTTTTTGATGCCCTGTCCCCGGCTGCACCTGTCCCCGGAAATGTCCCCGGTTTTGGCCGTGACCCCCCTGGCTCGTAGACGGTACCGGTGATGGCAACACTGACCTCCCCCCGGTCCAGAAATCTGGTCACCTTAGGGTACATGCTTCCTTGTTTGCCATTGGCCGATGGCTAATCAGAGTGAATTTTTGCATTCAAAAAGTAAAATGCTTGGGCTAATTATACCAAATTTCATGCAGTATATGATTACCTTCATCCCAAAAAAAAAATAGCCATGCTAGAGAAAAACTAAACACAGATTTGAAATTAGCATGAGAAACCCTACAAAACTCACATAAATGTATCTCTGATGAAAATGACCTGTTGACCTGTGTAATAAGGGGATTAAGCAAAAATAAAAAATAAAAAAGACAATTTGGTCTTATTAATTTCAAGAGAGAGGAAAAATGATGGTGAGAAAACCAATCTTCATGTCACATCATCGCTACAACCTGCTTCCCTGTCTCAGTGACCCTCGGACTCCATTTCCCAGCAGTCTCAGTGGCCTCCGAACATGGTCGCTGAGGACTGCAACTCCAAGCACTCCTCTGTACTTAGCTGCTCCCAGTCTTGTGATTACTGATTGTTTGCACCTGTTTAGTATTTAACGGTACTTACTGCTCACACTATTTAAGGACTTTAGTTTCTTTGCTGCTTTGAGAAGCGTTAACCTGTTTTCCACAGTTATGCCGAGTCTTTGTTTATGCTATTCTTTGACTTTGACCTAGCTCTTGTCTTATTCTCTGATACACCCAACTGCCTAGTGTGTTGACCTGTTTTTGACTTTGCTTAAAGATTCATAGTTTGGACTTTGTTTGCCTGCCTGCTTTAGTAAAGCTCCCTATGCTCTTGCATCCTTTGTCCGGCCGCTTACCTGATACTTTATTGCTATAATTTAAGTGATAACAGGAGCTTACTTGTTTTATGGACCTTCCACATCATTAAATGTAATTATAAATGTATAAAAATCTGATTTGAATTGAGTTTAATTAATATGTAATGTATTTATCCCTACTTTGCTGTAGTACAAGAGGATTTAAACACTTTCAAATGGGTGGCTGTAGGAAAATGATCAACTTGCACCACCTGATTGTTGATTAGCATTGTTGTAGGAGCATCTTCAAAACATTATATAAAAACTTTATGATAACACTCAGGAAACTTGACAGATTAACTTTATTTAAAACCAAAAAAAAAATAAAAAATGCTCACAAGGGAAAAGTCTTAAAAACTTGACAAACATAGCAAAGCCATTCTTCCCATTCTTGGTATTGAGAAACAGAGTAGGACTTAAATATTTTTACTAATGCCTGTTACACTGCCATAATAAATAATGGAGTCAAACAGTATGAGCTGCATCTGCTGGGGACCAATGAGGAGGTGAGAAACCACTGTGGGCACATATACAGTAGAACTATATACTACTGTACTACGCCATCTGTCAGAATTTGGCCTAGTATTTAATGAAGGACTATGCAGTTTCATATACTGTGCTTACCTGGTTATTATGAATGGAAGATAACATTGTCTCTAATGGAACGTTATACTCATTTGTTCTCTTCTACTCCTTGGTTTCTTTATTCAAGTTACTATTGGCTACGGTATTTTATGTCCAGGGTGTGCAGCATGCGGCGCAGTGGGTCACTTTGCCACCTCACTGTTCCAAAATCCCAGTTTGATCTTGAGTTCAGATTTTTGTCAATGTGGAATTTCACACACTCTCCCAGTGTATGTGTGTTTCATCCTGGATCCCTGGCTTTCTAAATAAATAAATAAATAGATAGATAGATAGATAGATAGATAGATAGATAGATAAATAAATAAAGCTGGTGCCCTGTGAATGAATATCATTCATGCCATTCCTGCTTTTCACCCAGTGTTCCCAGGATAGGCTCCAGTGACCACCGTGACCCTGATGAGAATAAAGTGATTACAGAAGATGGACGAACGTCTGGAGTATAATTTAGAGACTTCAGTAAGGTCCAAAACTTTAATGTTAAGATTGTGTTCTGGATTCAGATCAAAACCAGTTCTAGACTAAATGCGAACGTCAGGTAATGCAAATCAAGAAAAGGAAAAAGAAATTAAAATAGAACATTTTATATGATTACAGGTTATAGGGTTGCAAATGCAATAAAGCTCGCAAACATTCTGTAGTAGGAGTAATCTCAACTGCTGCTACTTTTTTGCACATACATACTGTTTTTTTTTCTCTCTACCCTATTTGGTAGCGCCTTTTTTGCAGATACACTACTGCCACTTTCTTCTGCAATTATTCTTGGGTTTTTTTTAAATCTGGTATTTATTTTATGTTCCCTGTCTGCAGGGGCACATGCAAGTAAGCATTTCATTGTAAATGGTACTTTTACACATGACAATAATGAATTGAATCTTGAAACATTCCCTCGGTAATGTACAACTGCAGCAACTAATCAATGCCTTTAATAACACTGATAATTAAAAAAAATGTTTCCAGCAGATGCCTTTATTGATTCATTTGGTTGCTGTTTACCTGTTTACATTAAATCTTTCAAAAGAGGAAAAATATTTATAAGTTGAGAACGTCTTTAGAGACTGAAGCCGAACTTGCACTAAAGAAAGCTGTTTGTAGAGAAAAGCTGTAGCCATATACAGTATGCATTGTTTCTCAAGCTCTTTGGCACTTCTTTAACTTTGTATATCTTTGTAAAACTTTATGACTTGCATGGTTCTGGTGAGAGCCAAAGGTTTTTATCTTGGAATTCCCTTGACGTCGTAACTGCCAGAAAAGATCAGTCTTATCAGAAATATTTTTGAAGGTCACGTTAGGGTTTTTTCACTGCGTTAAAACTGGAATGCATTCGTTTATTTTCCCCAACATTTTCCCACTGGTTTGTTCTGCTGCTGTGTTGTCTAGCACCTAGACAACAATGCCAAAGTAAACTAAAGGTTGCATATGAATTATTTTGCTAAGAAAGAAATTGGTGCACAATGGTGGAAGGCCAAATAGGCTAGAAGCTTTATGCAATTAAAATGGCTTTATGCATGTACATAGCATTATACATACTGTAAGATATTATTGAAACATTTTTGTTAGAAGATATATTTTTGTTTCATAGAACCTGATTTATTGAAGATTTTAATTCATTTTGTAAAAGTCCCAATACCTTGGGACTCTTAAGTATCCATACAATGGCAAACAATCACTGAGGTTAATTTCCTGACATAAATAACTGCTACACAGTATTCGTGTGAACTGAGAAGTGTCATGTAAGTCTGTTAGCCTGGAATAATTCATTGGCCCTTGAAGATCAGTTCACTTAACTGAACTCACTGCCAGAATCTGCCTAGACATCCAGCTATAATGCATGATTCTCAGGTACTGTGCCAAAATCCTGATCTCAGCATTAAAAGGCCTATCTGTGGAAAGAGAAGATAATGCTGATCTTTTAATAAAACAACTGGCAGCTGAGTGCTCTTATGGGGATTGAAACCTATAACGCAGATCGAAGCGAAGCTACTGCAATGGTGTATAGTGCTGTCCAGCTTGTGTGTGCATACACAGAAAAAACAGCAGTGTGTCAATCACACCTCAGCTAAATCTGACTGAACACAGAGCTAGCAATAAAACACCTTGTTTTGGGACACTTTCCATTTTCACTGAATGCTTTCTGTTTGGATTTAGAATAATTCTCACTTTGCATTGCTTATTGTTTAATTATTGTGTTGTGCCATTATTTTAGCTTCTTTTACTTTGTTTTGGCTCAGTCCTGATACTTGTTGTAATTGGACCATTTGTGAGACGAGAGATGTCATGAAGTAGTGAGTGGAAGTTGAAGTTATTGTGTTAAGTTCAAGTTAATTTACAAATGGCACTTCCTTTTTATAAAAGATAATCCTTGTAAGCACCTGTGATAAAAATGACATAACTAAATATGAAGGGATGTATCACCACACAAAGCTTAGAATGATCTAAAGTACATTCAAGAACTCATTTTACGCTCCCTCGGAGAGCACAAACTTCAGTGTATAAATGAATAACACGAGATTTTTAAAATTCAAATGAATTACAGTTCAAAAGATTCAACTCAATGCCCATGTCCTTCTTGTTATTAATTTGTATGGCTGAACTTCCCCAAAAATATACTTGGAACAGGAGGTACTGGAGAAAAACAGTTTGAGATATTTGACCTTGCTGTGACCTTGACTCTGTTTGGATCAATTTCAAACTCTATCTATCTATCTATCTATCTATCTATCTATCTATCTATCTATCTATCTATCTATCTATCTATCTAATTCCATATAAATCCTGAAAACCTTCAACCACTCACTCTTGCAACATCATGCTGATGACAATCTCGGATAGATGAATAGGGGATTATGGATATTGGTTATCTATGCCCATTTTTTTTTTCAATCCAAATTGAATTATGGCATTGGTGTGTAGAGACACGAGATTAATAAAACAAATTTTTAACCAATCTGAATTGAGCTTTCAACAACACTACGGTATAAATACACATAGAAAACTGGACTCCAGGATCATATTGCAGTATGAATGACATGGATGACAGTGTGCCTAACTACACAGTATGCACTGTGCAAAGCAACATGTCACTTAGCATGAAACTTATGAAAATAGCTTTTCATTCTAAGTAACAGAATATGTAAGTAAGAAATTCAGACCAGGATAGGGAGCGATGTATAAAGAGAAGGCCTTTCTTGTGATTTCTCAATTCAGTTATTTTACACACCTAATGGAAGGAACTGAAGGAATGGCTTCTGTTTTCAGAAATTTTATGAAGAATCCTATTTCCTGTACGTTGTCCTACTTTACCACTCCACACCATATACTATATTGCTGGAGCCAGTGGACTATATAATACCTATAGGAGCGCTGTAGGCATTTCACAGGAGAATCATATATTGGCTTGCCAGCTTTGAGTGCAGACCTCAATGGGAGGCTAAAAGTATCCAAATTAAGTTAGAGTAGCATATTTTTCCCTTTAACATTTCAAGAGTTAAGCAGAGCATATTTTGATGCATTTTGCATTTTCTCTCCACTTTCTTTGGCCTAGAACAAACCAAGGCATATTAGCCTTATTTTAACTTTCATATTGTGAAATATCACTGTCTGGCTAATTAACTAACTCCTGGCTAATTCAAGCTATCTTAACCAGATAGCTTTAAAGTCAAATTCATAAATATTCTTCATTTCCACTGTTAATGCTTCTGGCTTTCATAGGCTAACTTACCCAGATTATTGAAGGGACTTTTCGATCAAAATTTAAAATGTTCATAATTCTCACAGCTAACAGTAGGTAACATAAACTATCCTGACAGGATTTCGGAGAGGATTTCAAATCATAGTTAGAAATGTTCACAATTACCACTTTCAGTGCTAACTTTTGGCTAATCTAAGCTATTTTACCCAGAGTAGTGAGAGGATTTTTACAGTAAATTTATGTTCATAATCTTCACTGCCTACTTTAACCAGCTTGCTAACAAAAGTTACCCTGATAGGATTTCTGAGGGGATTTTTGAGTCCTCTTCATAATAAGTTACATTGCTAATGGTAGCTAAATGGCTAACATACAGTGAGTGTGCTAAATATGTAAGTACAAAAAATGAGGATGCTATGAATGAACTAACAATCTGCAACTAAAATCCTTTATATTTATGCTCGAATGCATTGGCTTTGTAATGCCATATTATATAGCTTATAGCCATGACGCTTCGCATCATGCAGAGGAGGCTGTGCAAATATCACGTGGCCTAAAATATGAAATTGAATGTGAATTTAGTCACTGATAGCAAGGCATGATGTTATGGAAATACTTTCATATTAGTTATAAAGAGCACTAGTACAAAATAAAAATCTATAATAGTTGAAATGGTGTAGCTTTCTGTAAGGAGACATTTATATAACATTTATACAGTAGAATGAGTCTGTTAGTGCTTTTACAATATTCTCAATAAAAATCTAGCAACGGTAACACTGAGCAGAGGAAATGATGATTTTCCCCAGAAACACTGTGGTCATTTTTGCAAAGAGACAGGATTTATATTGAGTACTGTCGATATAATTTGGCAGTGCTCAAATTAAATTGAATATCCCAATGTACATTTGCTGCCAAAGTTGCCTGTTATCTGTGCAGTTTTAGCTCTTACATAGGAGGGTGTTTATACACAAACAGTGACACAATCTATTGAAATATAGATTAAACACAGCTTGCTATAAAATCGTTCTAGGCAGGTCATTTAATTCTTTATGTTTGAATTTACGAATAAAACATAACAGGGCGTGTTTTAGGTAAATGGTGGTGGTGTGAGGTATCCTGACTCAAAAATGTAGAGTTACTTTTATTACATCGAAGTTCATTACTTTTCTATTATCCTGAAGTGTTTCTTCTTATACCACAATGATTTGCCATCAGTTGCATCTTTTTTAATACAACAGTGCTGTAGTGTGATTAAAGAACTGTGTTGTATATGTGTACAGTTGAACCTCTCATTAACGGACTAATTGGGGAGGAGAGGTTGTCCGTTGACTTGAATAGTCCGATGATGTGAAGTGTTTTAGTGTGGGGGGGTTAAAATACCAGAAATACAAGGAAAAACACCACTAAGGTCGATAAAAGTGCTACCCAAGCAGCATAACGACCAACATAAATAGGTAAGTACATTAAATACTAATGCAAATAAATATGTAAATACAATTGTAAATGTCATTTCCCTTATGTGTTTTCACACCACACTCCTCACAAACGGGAGACAGAAACATCAGACTTCTTAATGAGCTCTAATTTCTGGCCAATACTAAGATTGACACACTTTCTTTTACCACTAGACTTATGTTTGGGTGGCATAATGATGGCACTGGGCAAAAAAACAGTGAAAAACACCAAATAATCACTGAAAAAACAGTATAGCTTCACAACGACCACAGCTCAACGGACACTTGTAAGCAGCTAGTAGTACGCACGCCACCACCACCTAGCGGACAATTGCTAAACTATTGGACTCAGTTCGCAACACCCAGGATTTATAAATGTTTATACCGGACATTCTGGCTAATGGATTATGTATTCAGACCAGCAGATTTTGTCCGTTGCATCTGATATCCATTATTGCGGTGTCCATAGATGAGAGGATCAACTGTAGTATGTTTACCCTACAAAAACATTGCACACACCCATCCATCATCTATTAACTGTTAAGGGTTGTGGGGAAGCTGGAGCTCCCCCAGCACAGGGAGAACATGCAAACTCCAAACAGAAAAGCTCCAGTCAGCCACCAGGTTCAAACCCAGAACCTTTGTGCTTTGAGCTAACACTGGTAACCACTGCACCACACCATCATCCGCATTGCATGCATCTTTTATTAAAAAACGTCTTTTATTAAAATAAGCTTTATAAATACTCAGTCTGTTTCTGACAGATGAACACAACTGCATTGTCTAGTACCAGCATGATTTTCTTCAACGTGAGAAAACGAAAGTAAGAACCAACTTGATATTCATTAAGGAGAAATGAATACTAAGGTATAATTAAGATCTGAACAAATATCTGATATTCAAGTAAACACTTGTATACCTTCGGAGGTTTATTTCTATCTGACTCAATGATGACACCAAATGGATTATTTTTAGTTGTATTATCTCTTCTAATGGGCAAATAAAAACACACTTAACTTAAGTACACCTTTTTTAACAATTTTGTTTGTTGATATTTGTGTATTGGTGAGCTAAGATACAATACACTTGGCCCGTTGTCCTGCTGTGTCAGTTAGGTGTTGTAAAGCTAGTTGCCTATTTCTCAGTATAAAACACTGTGTTTCCATCTGTAATTGGTTGCATGATTTATGGGCTACTTGTGTAAACAAATGTGAGAGAAGAGAGGTTTTTTTTTCTTTCTGGTGTCCCAACACAAAACATGTCTGTTGTTTGTGGGAAAGGGAGCTGGAACCACTGGGCATTATTTTTGCAATTCATTAAAAGAAAGAAATAGTTTGTCTAAAACTGATTATCTGAAATAAACGTAACAGGCTTGCTTTTTGTTTGGTTTTGTTTTTGCTGAGTGTACTTATTAATATTTTACATTAAGCTTCATTTACTAACCATATGGAAAATATCGTATCGGTGCTGCAGGAACCTCAGCAACCCCTTTCGTTCTACTGCAGGGATTTCCTCTTCCTCTCTCTGTGCCTTAAAGGAAATCCATAATACAAAATACAACACAGATTGCGGATTACTATTCACAATAGTTCAATAATAATGCACACTGTAGGGAATAAACACAGTAAGCCTGAAAGTAAACTGTACTTAACTAAATACAGTATTACTTTTAATACTGTTCCTGCAATGCATATTTGCTTGGATATATTGACATGCTTTGGCTATTTTTCATGCATCCATCAATCTGTACCAATACAAGGGTTGTAGAGAGCTGGAAAGGTGGGGTGCATGCTGGGCATGTCGCCAATCTATTGCAGTGCTAACACAGAGACGAAAAGCCATTCACACTCCCACCTATGGGCAATTTAGAGTAGCCAGTTGAGAATATGCCTAATCTGCATATTTATGGATGGTGGGTCGAAACCGGAGCACCCCGGAGGGATATAATTAAACTTATTTAGCCAACAGCTGAATGCTAACATAGCCAGCGGCTAGATTACGCTAGGTTAGGTTAGTGATAGAGACAGCTATCAAAACTGGGAATGAATAAATCATAAAAACCATAATCGAGATTTTCATCTAATGTTACAGTCACATTTTTCTCCATGCCGATTTTATGGCAACCTTATCTTTATGTCTAAGCGACTGCAGTTATGAATGTGATTGGTAGGTATTAGCTGGCTAATAACAAAGACTGCCAGGTCATAGTCTTACAAGACTGTTGTTGACCGAGGCGTTTTACCAAGGGGGGGCAGAACTGTTCTTTCCATTCACAACTTAAATAAGGCTTAAATATTTTTCTCATGTAGAAACACAGCTGCTAAGACCATCAGTCAAGTGTTTTTGCTAATGCTATGAATGCTGCCATTTGTTTACAAGATCATTGAATGCTGGTTACAGCATTTATGGCATTCCTTCACAAATCAGACGCTTTGAACCTCACCTTTTTTAGATTTGAAATAGTTTGTCCTCATACATGTTAATACTCAATCAACAATCAAGCTGTTTCTTTAAAAAAAAGATTATTAATACATTTATTAATATGCCTAACTAGGCAATATTGTGTTCTGTATATTGAACACATATAGTGTGCCTTTTTAACCTACAAAGCATCCTGTGTCATAACTACATCTGCTGCTTGTAACCAAAAAAACATATGAAAATCGGTTGAAAATTCAGTGAGTTATGAATATTTTAATTGTGCATACACCTCCTTCCTCAATAGAAATTAAGGCATTAGAGGTGAAGCGAGTGAACACCCAAGATGGTGGCCATGCTGATACGTCAGCTCCAATAGACAGCATACAATCAATGAGGTGTCTACGTGTTTATGTCTATGGGGGTGACAGTCAGGTGTCCACATACTTTTGACCATACAGTGTTTATGTGAATGCCAAATACATAATTAAAAATGATTTTCAGTCAGTTTTGACAAGGTAAGCCATGTTTCCTTCACATGTATACGGTTAACATGCATTTTTTAAGCAGGAAAGCTTAAAAATGGTTAATCAAAGCTTCTTTGGATTGTGAAGGATTTATTTACTAAAAAGGAAGGGAAAACTACAAAGGAAAAGCAAATGCAAGTGTAGTACAGGAAAAGGAAATGCAATACGGGAATCACAAATGCAGTAAGGCAATGGCAATACTGAAATAAAAATGGCAATAAAGAACAATGTTTATTTTCATAATACTTTATTTTTATTTACATTTTTATTTAACTTGTTTTTAGATAAATTATATATATATATATGTGTGTGTGTGTGTGTGTGTGTGTATATATATATATATACATATATATATATATATATATATATATATATAAAATACACACACACTCTTATATATATACAATATATATATAAATACTGTGTGTGTGTGTGT
>JAQMCW010000035.1:6632799-6645980 GCA_030068335.1 Chrysichthys cranchii
TCCTCTTCTTGTGATGGCAATACAGGTACTCCCATTGGTCGTTGTCACCCGCACGACCCTTCCGAAGGCAAAACTGTGAGTGGAGGTAAAGGCTAACAGGTCACGGAGGAAGAGGCGCAATTTTTTTTTTTCTAGGTATTTGCCGTATGATTTACTGCAGGAGGACGGTAGCCCAGATGATACGAAAAGAGTAGTAGCGTACGGAAAAGGCGGTGGGTCATTGGAGATCGGCGTTTACTACAGACCGGCGCTTAAAGGAGACCAGCTACTATTGGAGACCGGCGTCTATTTGTCGTGACATGTTTTTAACCCGGTGTTTATTGGAAACGGGCGTCAATAAGAGACAGGCCACTATTAGAAGATTTACGGTAGGTACAAGGATACATATGAAGCAACTACTAATGTACTACAATATGATTCGCCCCTTTTTTTGATGCAGTGCGATTCAACAGGACTTGATTCAACACGATGCTATTCAACATGATACAAAGCGATGTAATAGAATATGATGCGAGGCAATTCATCATGGTAGCTTTTCCTCCTCCGTGATGATCTGTGACTTGCCCAGACATGCCTCCAAGTCCTGCAAAACTGGGCCTAGAGACATGACGAAAGTGCACTTAAGAAACAGTTTAGAGAGGAGTAATTAAGTTAAATACAAAATTATAGGTCAAAACATATTGGTCACATTTCTAAATAATAAAGGCACAGGGCCTCTACTAATGAAAAACAGAAACATACTTCAGTTCAGAAAAATTTTTCAGAACTAAAAATAAATAGTAGAAAGTGTCATAATTTGAGTTAAAAAAAAAGGGTTTTCCTAGGATACCACACATGTATCCTCCAGAGACCCAAACTCTAATGATGTGTACCTTGTCCTTTCTCTTGGCTGTTTCTGATTTTTAGGAACAGATAACTATTGAACTTGATCATTGTCTCCAAACAGGAAGAAGTTTGGCAAAAGACTGATCCCCAGTGGTCCTCATATGAGGATCTTACAAATGAAATACACACAATGTAGTTGGGGGAAATGCGATGTCCTCATATTAGGACAGTGGGGTCTCAGGAGGATATGCCAAAGATTGTGTTTACAGAATTAAAACCCATTCATCCAAACATGTACTTTGTTTTGCTTGTTGTATACGATTCAGAAATGAAAAGGAGCGTTTCCAGTCCAGATTTGTTATCATTCGAAATATTCTTAGAATCAAAGTAAATTGGGAATTGTGGTGCCAGTATGGTGAAACGAATCAAATTTTAGCTTTCTATCTATAAATAAACAAAGGTTGTTAAGATGTATCTTTCTGTAGAAACCACTCATTTCTGAGTCTGAGAGGAGATGAACCACTCCAGTGTTTATCTCAGAGTAGTATCTCCAAGTTTTCATCTCCTAATTAGGGCAATTCTAGCATGGTGTGAACACACTGTACAACTGGTAAAATGACATCATTCAGTTCCAGTCCGCAAATACACTGCAATACTAATATAGCACAGCGATTTTCAGTGGGCTTATCCTGAATGCCGTGTTTATCAAATCTTAAATTTAGCTCCTTTAGCTCCTTTTATTCTAATGTGGAGTTTTGCAGATGCTCTCGCTTGTGTGAGTTCAGTGACTTAATGCAAGAGCTGGGAGTGTTAAATGAGCTGAAAGAAATGCCTCATCTTTTCTCGTGCGAGCCATTATGTAAGTCACTGGTTACACACAGACTGATCTCTTGTTTGTACAAATGGTGCGAGACATTGCGTTTTGGATGTTTTCCAGCAGAGCCATTTTCAGACGCCTCCCATTATTTCCTTAGTGATTTATTCCTTGTCCGTAGTTGCGAGCAATATGTGAATACAGAAGTGCATGCAGTTCATTAGCTATGCACAAGAAAATGCTCCCATAAACTACTCGCCATTTAATTACGTTTTACAAGGGCATTTAGGATTCACATCTTATTTGAATTTCATGAATAGCGCATAAGCAAATCAGTGAATTCCGGTCCATTTCCTTTGCCGCTGGAATGATGGCCAGTGTTCAAGGCTGTTCCTAATGCAGTGCTTTATAAAACTAGGTGGAATTATTGTAGCTGGAAGCAGATTTGGAACCTGGCTGATGACAGGGTTGTAAGCCTGTTGCTCATCAGCCCGTGTCTGTAGCACATGGACTATTTGATCATCGTTGCCATCAGAGATCATATGTAATTTCTTCAACCAGCTTTGATTTTCAGCTTCCATGCAATACCTCAGAGGCACAGGTTGCCCAGTCAGGAATGAAGAGTACTGTGCTGTGTCCATGCATTTGAACCGTGCTGAACTGTGATTTGGTACATGTGCTTGAATCCTAACATGGCCCCTGATGGTCCGCTGTGAGTGAACGAGTGAACATGTCTCTGTGGAAATCATGTCCTACAGCAGTTACAGTGCCATTTCCAGTGACAGGTGACAAGGTGAGGCTGTACAGGATGACACAGCTATCTGAGGAATTACGATATATCCTGGTCTTACAGTATGGCATCCATGTAGTGCTTGTTGGTTTGGTGTTTTTTTTTTTTTGAACAGTAAAGCACAGTAGGTGTGAATCCCAATTTTTCGATTTGTAATACAATACCAATATCAGAACTTGAGGTATCTTCATTATCTGATGTTGATACCCCTTTACATAACTGCACCAACTTTCTGCAAGCTCCTGTTGCAAAGCACAGGCAAGCTGGCAAGATGCTTGTGTTCTGCTTATCTATTTATGTCACAATATAAAATACATTGGTGGATTGGATCAGAAAATACATTGGTGGATTGGATCCAGGCCTCAGGACTGGTGCTCATTATTAGATTGGTACATGTCTGTATGGTTGTAGCGTTTTGACAAAGCAAATATATATTGTGCAAGAGAGCACAGCATTCCAAGAGTTATCTGTTCTGTTGGTCTTTTATCATATTTAAAACTCTCTCTCTCTCTCTCTCTCTCTCTCTCTCTCTCTCTCCTGCTTTGTGTCCTAAATCTGTCTCCATTAGCACAAGCATCCCTGGGCCCTGAGCTCCATATAGGCAGCTAGGACTCCCTTGCATCAAGGTGACCCAAAATTCCTAGTGTTCCTATGCCATTTTTGTGGCCAAACTTTCAAAACATGAGCGTGTTGTGCACAGCATCCTGCTGTCTGACACCACCTGGGTGTATTTTAATCCAACAAGTAACATTTCTGCTCTGTTTTTCAGTGTAATAACTGATTTGATAAGAACAAGGCCAGTCTATGGGCAGTCTGTAAGGTCAGTTATAGTGTCGTTGGGATTAGAACTGCCTGATAGCTACTTTTATGTAGCCACTTATTTCTTTTATAAAGCCAGACAACCTCTTTTGCCTCTTGGGAGGAGTTTTTAAATTTTCTCAGTACTAATACAGGACCCTATGAATTCTTCCTGAAGTGTTCTTACTCTGCCAGAGAGCAGCTTACTACAAGTAGCAACAAGGAGATCTTTTGTAGTGTAGCAGTAACTGGCCTTTATATACAGTGGAACCTCTGGTCACGGACTCAATTCGTTCCGAGTCTCTGTTCGTGACCTGATTTGTTTGCGACCCGAATCAGTTTTTCCCATTGAAATTAATGTAAATACAATGAATGTGTTTCAGCCTTCAAAACATGTTTTTAAAGTGTATTATGGGTTTATGTGTGGTAATAATACATAGAATAAAATTAAAATAACCTTAATTATAGAAACATCAAACTAAATTAAATCAATAGATGATTTTAATTAACTCTACGTTTGCGGTGGATACGTAGTCGCTGGCGTAAGTGGACGGTGGCGGAGGGATATGGTGGCGGTTCTCATGTTTTGCGAGTCTTTCTTTCTTTATTTCAACTGTTATACGCTTAGGCTTCTTGCTCTCACTACCATTTCCACTTTCTTGGAACTCATAATGAATTATTATAGTGTAAATATGCAGAGAAACACAACGAAAAAAATGCTGTGAACATTTTTTAATGAGTTTTAAGCACAGAAAAATAATCCTTAATGATACAAAACCTTACTTTAACCCTTTCGGTGCTGGGAAAAAAAATTACTTTGCCCCTAGTACTGAATTTTTTTGCGCGTAAATTCGGGCCGTCGCTTTGACTTTGCACCAGTATAAACTGTTCATGTGGTGTTATCTTTACATAACGAGTGGAAGCTTGGCGAGTTTTTCCCCTTGCAGATGGCCCTGCAGTGTCAGTTTCAAGATTGCTAGAAGCCCTTACATTTTCGATTTCACTCTCGCTATCCGTCTCCGCATCGTCAAAATCATTGTCAGACAGGTCACATATATCATCCATCACTAATTTCAAAACCTCCTCCTTGCTAAACTTTCCTTTCCGCAGCATTTTTACTGCATATCATAATATAGCTTGTCAACAACGTGCCCCAGATGGTGCTCTGACACACAACAGTAACAGTATATTACTAAAAATTACCTCGAGTGTCGCCACCTAGCTAGTACAATTGAACTATTTAATTTTGTCGACTTTTGAAAGGGATAAACAACCAAGAAAACTAACCTTGCATGAGTCGACTTCTGGCGTTAAGGAAGTGAGGAGGAAGATGGGCAGGTAGGAGGTAACTGTACAGCAAATGATCGCACGTCTGACTGAGACAGATTAAAGGGAAACGTGCATGTCTTTGTTAGGTGTGCAATGTGCAGTTGTGCAATACGCAAACAGAAAATGGGAAAACATTGGTGCGTACAAAGCGGAAGGGGAAAATGGCTGGGGCTGTGTTTGTTTGGCACCCGATTATGTGGTCGTGGCCAGATGCAAAATTTGGCGAATGCTTTGGTCGGGAACCGATTTGTTCGTGTTCGGAGGCGTTTGTGATCAGAGGTTCCAATGTGTGTGTGTATATATATATATATATATATACACTGTATATACAATTTGACGTTGAGGAACATTGTTTTTAAAGTATTCCACCATCATTTTACGCACTGTTTCACAGATTGGCGAGCCTCTGTCCAGCTTTACTTAAAGACACCCCTTTTATAGCGAATCATGTTCCACACCTGATATCAATTAACATAATTAGTTGCTAGATGTTCTCCCAGCTGAATCTTTTTAAACTTTCTTGCTTTTTTAGCCATTTGTTGCCCCCGTGCCAACTTTTTGGGGACCTGTAGCAGGCATTAAATTTGAAATGTGCTCATTTTGTAGATAAAGGTGTACAATTTCCCAGTTTGAACATTAGTTATGTTATCTATGTTCTGTTCTGAATAAAATATTGGCTCATGTGATTTGAAAGTCTTTTTGTTTTCATTTTATTCAACTTTAAAGAACATCCCAACTTTTCTGCAATTCGGGTTGTATTTTCTGCATCCCAGCTCTAGCTTTTCACATTTTAAGAACAGCCAGAGACTGAAAAGAGAACTGGGTCAGATAATACCACCAACTAGCCTCAAAATGAGCTTACACACATCCACAGTTAAGATCAGTGCAAAGCAGTAGTGGGTAATACTATTACATTGTGAAGTGCATTTATAGGGATGCAAGTAAGATTTAAACATGTATAATACTTGACGAATATTCAAGTATCACAGTAATATTCAAAGGGCATTTTAAACTCCAAAACTCAAGCTGATTAATGCAGAGCCTTCAAAGTCACAGCTAAGACTCGTGTTCGTGTTATGAGTAGGGTGGATTTCAGAAAGCCTCTGAGACGTGTGATTTGTGTATGTGTGCCTTCTTCACTATCTGTCCCCCATGCTGAGAGACAGCAGTCGAGCCATGTTTGAGCAATCGTGGTCATTGGGCAGAAAGTGAAGCAGGAGAGAATGAAATCAGGAGGACGCAACTTGCATGGGTAGCGTGGCATTGTAAGGATAGTTGGGCAATTCTGCAGTCAGCCTTGCGACATTTATTCGCTTGGATGGAACACTCTAGTAGCACTTTTTGGATATACTGATCTTCATTTATTTGTTTTGATCACACGTTCCCACTATTTTTATGTATCGTGACTATACAATACCCTGCAGTGTTATCAGCACCGTTCGTAAAAATAAACAACAAAATGATCGTATGAAATATACATTGCATATCATTATTATTATACACATTATTCATTATTTAGACATTTTAATAACAGTTCCTAATAATTTTTTCTCAAAAGTATACAATAGTGTATAATAGTCTTAGGCACCCTCTTTTCATTTTAGTACAAAGTTTATTATAGATATTTATTTTGCGAATTATCCGTTATTGAGTCAGTACAAAAACTTTTTTTTCCAAAAAATAATTTGTATTTGAAAAATATTTGTATGTTGATTAAAAAAGAAACACATTACGTTAGAGTATCATTCATGTATCAGACAAAAAAACATAAGATGATAAGCTTAAGAAACCAAAATCAGTGTTTTTTCACGACAATCTCAGGCCCCTTCCACACATATTCGTTTATATTTTTAAAAACATATCTTTTCTTTGCATTGTGTTTTCCTGTGCACATGAAAACAAAGCTTGAATGTCTTTGTATGCTGGAGCCTTACAGTTTACATTCGCTGAAACTAAAAGCCCCAAGGTTGGTCCAGCATTACAGTGCTCATGTGCACATGAAGACATGGTATGCAGAGGTTGGAGTGTCCTGCACAAAGCCCTGAGCTCAACCCTACTGAACACCTTTGGGATTAACTAGACTCTGACTGTACCCTAGACCTCAGGGTCTACCCTAACTAATGCTCATGTGGTTGAATGAGCACAATTCCTAACAGCCACGCTCCTAAACCTAGTGGAAAGCCTTCCCAGAAGAGTGGAGCTTATTATAACAGCAACAGGGGAATAAATCTGGAATGGGATGTTCAAAGGCCACATGTGGGTATGATGTTCAGGTGTTTGTATATTTTTGGCCATATAGTGAACAATGCATGTGCTGTACTGTTGAGTCCACCACTCTGGTGCTGCAAACTGTACTGCAAATGGAGTTGATTAATAAGACCCAGTTGTAATATTAAGCAGTTCCACCATATCATCAGTCCAAACATATATGAGTCCTTATATTTGTCATTTTTTTCTCTTAAAACTTTTTTTCTGACCAGGATAAATCAGTTCCTGAAGATGCGTGAGTGAGTGAACTTTCATGTTGGTGTTTTTCCATGTTTACCTTTCTCCACCGCTGAATACAGAGCTGTCAACATTAATCATGAGATGTTTTCCATAACAGTTTATGACTCGCTGTCAGCGCTTAATTGGTTGGTGTGCTCATGTGAGCAGTTTTAAAATGTTTTTTTTGCATTTTCATTAGGGTGGAGATATTTTAATAGACTTTGTTTGTATGGGAACAATTTGTTTTATTGAAAATGGATGGATAAAAACAATTTTTTAAGACTATCCGTATAAATGCGGACAGGGCCTCAGGCTTCGGATTTGAACCTTGCACATACATATTCTGTGATCTGAAATGAAGCGAGGCATCCACATCCACAAGCTTAAGAATATTAAGGAGGATAAAATGTTTAGTATGTCTACGGGTGGATCAAGATCCCTTTTACGTCGTCTATTAACTTGTTAGCCATAAGAATGTCTCCGTCTCAGTGTCTCAGTCTCAGTGCTGTTATTCTCTTCAAGGCAGACATCACAAACAATTCATTTAAGGCAGTTGATTATTTTGAAAACCAGTGTTTTGTAAAAAATAAAAAATAAAAAAATTATTTAAACAATTCTAAAAATTACATCTGAATCTAAATAAAACTTTGTATTTGGAAAAAAAAATCTAAATATCACTGTCTGCATGCAGATAGATTTTGGGACATAACGAAGGGCTTTACTACCCACAAAAAGCTCCGCGAAACACGACGCTGCATGAGCGAGACGCTGGCTAACACAAACCGGAAAGACGCTCTTCGCTTAGTTCATCATCGCTCAGGTGTCTGTAATTAGCCGTGCGCTCTGATTAGCCATCGGCCAATGCCAAACGAGGAAGCATGTGCCCTACCATAAAAGGCCCACGAACCAGCTGAAAAGCCGCAATATTAGACCAATTTAAATGAAAACCCGCGATAGAATGAAGGCGCGATATGGCGAGGGATCACTGTATATGCAACAGTTTTGATTTACCATCAAAAATAATTTAAAAGATTATCAGAACACATCCTTCAAAACTATACTATGTCCCTTTTGCAGCTGTTCCTTTTGCTATTTTGTTTCTATTTTGTGATTCTGCAAAACGAACGAGCAACTTACAGCTGAACAAGATGTCCTATCCCATGTCCTCCCACACACCCTGATTTGTTTTCATGACACTTGATGGTGATGTGGGGTGTACAAGCGCCACTGTTTCCCCAAGCATCCACTTAAGCGTTCACATTTATTCCAGACTAAATTATTACTGTATCGCTTTCAATAACTTGTAAATATAGCCTATTTGTGTAAAGTGCACAATCTTAAGTCTGGATCGTCTTCGTTCTGCCATCATTCTGTAAACACGTGGTTTATTTCCTCTTGGCTGAACCCATCTCGGTTCTGATGGCTCACTCTAGAGCAAAGAGTTTCTGATGTCGTGATGATGTAGATTACAGCCGGGTTTATGGACTAGTGCACACAGACCCTTATCACTCTGCTATGATGTGACCATTACTATCCAATCTGCCTTCACTTGGCTTCTTGTTTCCAAGCAACTGGTGTCCCTGTCCCTGCTGTCAAAGTGAGCGATTATGTCCTCACTTGAGCATTTCCACTGGATCTTATATAAATATTATTGATGATACGGATCTAATACCCAGGATCGGTACGGGGTTGGAGGTGAATCAGATATCGTCCAAAAGAAGCCCAAGAAGGACAAATTCATTCCAATCCTGGAACAAATATAGCCTAAAATATCATTGCTTGAATTGCTTGTAGCATGACAGTGTAAAGCATATTAAAGGTCATGTGTTTACAACAAAGCAAATGTGTGAGGGTTGCAATAATGTCTGCTGTGTGGAAATACTTTACACTTAAGGGAAAAAAACCCTTTGTTTTTTTTTATTATCTGGAAATGATTGCATACGAAGAGCCTTGGAATTTTGAATATAAAATTTTGGGTTTTTTTTTCTTTGTCCTGTCCGGCACTTTTAGCAAGCAGAATGGTGGTCTGAATGCTTTGTTGTGCCAAGCACATTTGTTTTGCCAAGAGGAGCGCTGTAGACATTGATAGATTTTCATGCATCTTTCATCATGCATATTTTCAGCATGTGAATATAATAGATCTCTAATATAGATCTGTACATATATCACAACACAGCTGAATGGTCAAAAGGTGCGCACAATTTTCATACAAGAGCACAGATACGTAGTTCTGGCTGTAACATGAAGGTTAATATTAATGCACTGGTTCCAAGACATAATCTAAGACTAATAATAAACAGATCTCAGAAAATCTTGTTGATGTTTAACTAAATAATTCTTATAATCGTTGATGCGGTGATTTTTTTTTTCTTTAGGAGACATTTATTTAACATTTATGGAAGGAGTCTCGGTTGTAAGCTCTCTCAGTCTTGGTTATGCTTTCCATATTCTGCGGTTTCTTAGTAATATGACAGGCTCTGTGTGCGTGTGTGTGTGTGTGTGTGTGTGTGTGTGTGTGTGAGTGTGAGAGAGAGAGAGAGAAAGAGAGTGGTGAGGGAATGATGGCGAGGATTTATCACAGCCATAACGTATGTGATAACAGGAACTAACTTGTCTCTTGGATGTTTCACAACATTAAATCTAACTATAAATTGATAAAATGTGCTATGTGTCATTCAGTAATACATTAAAAATTGTAGTCGTTGCCAGCTTACTGTGTATAAGTGAAATAACAGACTCCTGATCGTGCTATTATGTGAAAATAATGCACACCGGGGGAAGTGGTGCGACACGACACGCAAGTCTACCTCCCTGAAGGCACAAGAATCTCAATTCAGGGTTTTAGTAATATGCCTCTATTTTGCTTTCTCATTGTAAGCAAAACTAAACAGCATAATCTAAATTGTTTATTGTGGCGTGGACTCCTGTTGTACAGTATTGTACAGAAACTGTAATAACAATATGGCACAGTGTTTATAATACATTTTCTTGTGTAGTGATTTACATGATATGACATCAGACATATTGTCAGTTTTATGGCAAATGTGTAACATTATTTGACTTAACAGTTTCTATACAATACAACAGTCTCATGTTACCATAAACTGCCAGAAGGTGCTATGCCTTATACTTTATTGGTGTGTAATGACATTACTCATCTCTTTGTATAGCTGATTTTAATTTCTAAAGCTTTTATTATTATTATTATTATTATTATTATATTAACTTATTTACACAATTTTGTAAGATACCTGATAGGTAAACTCTTTTGAACAACATGACAGACAAAAATAAGGACATTGTCTGCTATAGCTAAAATAAAGCAAGCTCCTTTAAACTATCTTGACACTCTATGGCAGACACGTGACACAATAATGGCCTTTTCTTCTATGGCTAAATAAAACATGCCCCTTTTCCCCTAACCTTTTAACTGTTTTCAATAGTATTTCTATAGCTAAGTAAAATAGCAACAAGCTCCTTTTAACGATCTTTTCTATAGCTAAAGAAATGTATCATTGCCACACAATATTCTTCTTCTATATTTTTACGATCATTCTTTTCTGTAGTTAGTAGGACTGGGTAGTTTATATGGATATCAACTCATATGTAGTTGGTACTAATTCTAAATGCTTGATATAGTTCATCCATCCATCCATTGTCTCACCAGCCATCCCGGCATTGCATTTGATGTGACCACAGAATACTCTAACCATCACGCCGCGCTGTCCTCCATTGGCACACTCACACCTATGGGCAATTTAGAGTAGCCAGTCTGCCTAATCTGTATATCTTTGGATTGTGGGAAGAAACCCACACAGGCACGGGGACAACCTGCAAACTCCACACAGAAAAGCACCCAGGTTGGCCCGGGGATCGAATTCGGGACCTTCATGCTGTGAGGCGACAATGCTAACCACTACACCACTGTGCCTCCCTTTGCATGATATAGTTCATGATTTTATTAAAAATGTGTAGTAAAGTGTAAGTTTGAAAAATAAACAGAATTAACAAATAAATATATGCAAGCTAATGTGTGGCACGGTGGAGCTCACCATATCTGCCTAATATGAGAAAATACGCCTATGGCTTACAGATAAATGATTATTTTTATGTTCAGTTTTCAGTATGCCATGTATTATACAGTATTAAGAACCTTGTTAAAGGTTAAAAATGCAATGAGTTCATATTTGTTACATCATGCATGTGCCCTAGTTCATCCAACCTTCAAGAACAGCCGTCTCTAATCTGGCTGAGATTGGTAAAAATGCCCACCACACAGTTTATTGATTGGTTAGGGCCCTCATTTACATATTGCAGCCTTCTACAATATCAAAATTACAAAATCCAATATTGCATTAAAGATTAACAAATGATATATTGTGTATATAGTGCTATTTGAAGCGCAGACCAATGTTTCATCATTTTGTCTGTACAGCCAGTAATTTTATGTCGCCAAATGTCAATCGGTTTAAAAGGTTCATTCTTATTTATTGAATTTTTGTAGAAAGAAATAGAGATTTGAGTGCACAGAATGGCAAACACATTCATTGGATTCCTGGAAGTGTCACATGGCTGCAAAATGGGACCTGATTTCAGGCTAGTTGGTCGGTCAGATTTAACTGAAGTCAGATGTAATTAAAGTCTTATTTATAGATATACAAGTTCCCATCTTGAACCTACAGCACGGAGGTAGTGGATGAAGCATCCTGCATCATTCTGAATGAGCGGGTTTTTGAAGCAATATGCTGAAGTGATATTACAGAAGAAGACTAAAATCTGTAGTTAGGGTTAGGAGTAGCCTTATAGACCTAAAGGAGCTAATAAGGATTTATTAATTAATTCTCAGTCATCGGATCTCAACCTTATTGAATATCTGTGGGAGGTTTTGGACTGATGCGTGAGAGTGTCTTTTGAAAGTATAATGCTCATCCCTCCAGTACAGATACATGTACATGCAGAATCTCTACCAAGGGACAGTGAGGCTGTTCTGGTGGCTCATGGTGGTCCAACACCATACTTTTTAAAAACAAAAAATGTATTTATTGTGTAAAACCATTACAGTCAGGAGCTCTTTCAACACATTTATAGTTTCTTTTTTACTTCTAGCATTTCTCCTCTTCATATGTTGCCAATAAGGCGTACATGTCATCTGCCAGTTGCAGCAGTGCAGCTGTGGTTATTAGAAAGCTGATCATGCATGTTTTCTCATCAGATACAATTATGTAGTAGAATAGTACAACGTCGTAACTGTATTGAAAGCAATAGATTCAATTAACGTAATTAATTTGCCATATCAGTGGCAATTTGCCAACGTCCATTACTTAGTCTTCATTTACTTGTACTCTGACTGTTTGCACAATGCCAAGGCGTAACCTCAGTGTTTGCCCTGTTGCCAGATTGTCTTTGGCAACCAGGTTTAGACATTTCACAACCATTTTGTGGCACATAACAGCCTCGATTTCATTTTACATACAAATGAGAGAAATTATTCTACAATTTGAAATAAATGTGCTGTACAGGTGTATTGATGTATAGTCTGAATGAGTCATCACTGAATTTTCATGCAACTTGTTAAGGTTCAGCCACTTATTTTGTTTCTGAAGGCTGACACGATGAAAGAAAATGAAATTGACTGTGGAGTCAAAAGAACAAATACACCATCTATTTCTAAATATGATCCAGAAGGTGACAATGCTGATAACAAGTCAGTGTTCTACATTTAAATGTATTCACGTTTATCCAGAGCAACTTACAGTATAAGCATTTGAGGGTAAAAGACGTTGCTGTAGATACCAACTATAGTACCTTGGCAATGCTGAGAGACTCTTCCACTGAGTAGCTCTGAGTAACTTCTAACACTACACCTGTCATAGCATCTTTCCATGACATTTTACATTCATTATGCATTATGGGGACAGGGGTAGCTCAGTGGTTAAGACATTGGACTACTGATCGGAAGGTCAGCAAAACCGACAAACTGCCTCTGCTGGGCCCTTGAGCAAGGCCCTTAACATCAAAATGCTCAGTTGTATAAATGTACAGTACCGTGCAAAAGTCTTAAGCACGTGCAAGGAAATGCTGCAAAGTAAAAATGACTTCAAAAATAATGAAATTAAATCTTTCCACTTAAAGGAAAAA
>JAQMCW010000035.1:6653587-6667503 GCA_030068335.1 Chrysichthys cranchii
TTTTTTTAAGTTATTTCATGTTTTGTTTAATTATAACATCCCCCCCCCACTTCTTTGTAGGGTAATTTATTTTTCATAGACATTAATTAGAAGTATTATTAAACTCAATTTTCACAGTTTTTTAAAAGGCAGTACTTCAGTTTTGCTTGTAGTTTGTTATATTTTGTCTAAATTATGTATTATGATGCATGTCCTCATGCTTACTGCTTTGAGCTTCATAAAACCAGGGATCTGTATCTGTATCTGCACTGTGGAAAGAGCTCAACACAATACATAATTACAATTGAACATCAAACATATATACATATACAATAAGACAGTTGTTTAAGCGTGGCCATCACTACAGCCAGACAGGTATGTGAGGTGCATGTGTTATTGATCAGCATGTAGCATCTGCTTGGAGACTGGGGTTTAAACATGTCGCTGTGTGGCCAAACTCAGCATTGCTGCTGTAGATCCTGACGTCACACTATATCATCTGCTTTTGCAGATGAGAACGTGCCCTGGACAGCTCTGTGTGCAGTGAAGTGCTATTTGGAATAGGGATTCAACAAAATTCACATCTGTGCACCGATTTAAAAGTTAACAATACAATTGCCCAGATGAATAAAGTTTGCACTGGATACAATTTGAGATGAAATTGAGATGCAGCCTTTCTACATCTCTGCATCAGTAAAATGTAATTTATTAATATATAATTATTAGTAGAGGCCCTTTGCCTTCATTGTTTAGAAATGTGACCAATAATCTTTAATCAAATAATTTGATATGTAGATTAATTCCTCATCTTTAAACTGTTTCTCAGTTGCCAATTCTTGTCAAATCTCTCAGCCAAGTCTCGCTCATGTTGGAGGCATGTCTGGGCGACTCACACAGTTGTATACAGTGCAAGAAAGTGATACTCTGGTGGCTTGATCACCGTGGTGCCAATGGAAAATAAAATAAAATTTAAAAATAAAAGTCCCTGTGGCTCTCTCGCCCCAGTGCCAAGGGAATTAGAAAAAAAGTCCCTTCTTGCACCACACCCTCCTTGAGTCACATGGAAGAGGAAGAGTATTGAAGGAAGTAAGTATTGAATTACATAGTGTGGCAGCGGGGGTGTGGCCGAGCGCCACCATGTGGCGGGGGAGCAAAGCCAGGGAAGATGATTGGCAAGTAGAGATGATTAAAGGACTGTCTTTTTATTCCCTGCAGTTAGCAGTGCGGGAGAGACGCCACTGAACCGAAGCTGTGTGTGTGTCTGTGTGGGTCTGTATGCTGGCTGAAAAGTTGAATAAAGTCTGTAATTGTTCCCAAGTTCGCCTTTCCGAGTCTCAGTCTCACCCACCCACTCCTGAGACCACTACACATAGCGTCATATTATTTGTCATCTCATCATACCATGTTGAATTGCATTGTGTTGAATCAAATCGTGTAGCATGGCACTGCATCACAAAAGGCACGAATTGTATCGTATCACATTAGTACTTGCTTCATATGTACCTTTAATGTCTGGGATTGTTGGATCACCCTCAGTGATGGAGATGCACATCCCCAATGTGGAACTGATGGTTAGAGGATATGGCACTGACCGGATGTTTGTGTACTTTACAGTCTAATGGTAGGTTAGCTGAGTGAGTAAAGTGATTGTGCAAGCATACTTAAACGCAGGTCAAGAGGTACCTTCTTTAATTAATTGCCAATCGACGTGCACTATGGCTACTTCCTGGGCAGCACTAAGAGAATTTTCACTAGCTGACATTAATTATGCAAATTTTAATTCTTTACAACAGATTCGCTATTATTTTTTTTCCAGGAGGGTGGAAAATGGAGAGATCAGATCGGTAGATTAACAGAAACCAATGAAAGAAAGAACTTGATCAAGTTTCTCCTTTCTCCTTTATTTGATGTCAATTAGGCCTACATTATAGCACAGGTTTCAAGCTGGTACCTTTGAAATTTTATTTTAATTTAAAAAAAAAAGGTCTTAAACAACCCACTCCTTCATCCCAAAACCAACCCAGTGCCATATGCAATCCTCTTTGTGGGCTTACTTCAGCCCTGCAGGAAACTCTGTATTTATGAATCTTATTCTTGTATTAAAGATGAAAGCCATATCTCAGGTATAAAAATATATTCCAAGCATGGTGCAAACTTTTTAATCTTGCAAAATTATTCAATGTATATTTAAATAATTTACCACAATCATCATTAAGGGCTATTGTGTTCTTCTAGGTATTTTCAGTGTAGAAACATTCAAACCAAAATCGAATCAAATTTTATTTAAAACGAATTTTATTAATCACGAAATTGTACAATTGTAGTTAAAGTGAAATACAAAGTGTAGTGAAATGCTTAGCCACCTAACACTATATGACTGTGCATTAACACAAAGAAACATATGAAATAGACAATAAGTCTAAATAAATCTCCAGCAAATCTAACAAATGAAAAATATTATAAAAATGTAATATGTACACCATAGTAACATCATTATGTATTGTGTTGAGTACTAGTGCAAGGAGATGTTCATATTTAAGCAGATGTTCATGGTCATGTAATTATATAGATGCAAGATAACTACGAACAGGTTTATACAAATGTCAAATAAATATGTCCATGTGGTATAAACAGGTGTATAGACACAGAATGAATTGTGTTGAATTTAGCTATATGATATAGACACATAGTACCAATTCAATTGGTAATGCCGAATAGATCATTATTTCTATGATGCATACAGATTTACAGGTGTAAAGTGATTTGCGCAATGCAAAACATAGATGCATAGCATATTATGGCTGCTTCAGGTGTGTGAAGCTTAAGTGTACATGCAAGTGGAAATGATTTCATCTGATTCTGATCTGATCTGATTTCTTAATGGAAATAGTAAAGCAACCACCAGAAGTGAAATACTCTAACAGGAATGAAAGGGAAAAAATGATCTGATACTGTGCATGCTTCCTTGAAGCAGTGGTTGCCTAGGTAACCAACTCCGTGATTACTACATGTCAGTGGTGGATCCATATGCATTTTTAATAAGCATGGACCATCTAATGCTGCATCTTTCTTCTGAGAAGGCATTAAACCATGCCAGGAACTAAAAAAAAAAAAAAGAATCTGATTGGAAATTTTCATTGAAGCTTTATTACATTTTATAGCATTTCATGACAAGTCATTTTTTATAGATTATTGGGTCTAGCCTTCAGATTTTTCCTCGAGGAGTCTGAAACATCCTCCCTGTTAAGCGGTGGGAAGGAGCGGAGATCTACCTCTGCAGTTTTTTTTTTTTACAAACCAAAATGTGAGCCGTTTTGTTGGAGCAGAGTTGGAAGTTGTGAACATGTCCTCTCGCCTCTGCAGAAGCAGCTCTTGCGTCATGCAGTTTCCATAGCAGCCCTAACCGTACTGAGCTCACACACACACACACACACACACACACACACACACACACACACACACACACACACACACAAACAAACCACTCTCTCACTCCGCTTCTCTGCGGTCTATGGGGAACCAGGCATTGACTGTGGAAGACGGTGCAGCAATTTGCTTCATAGTGTAGTCCATAGATACGCTTGATTTCACTGTTTGAAGACATGTTGCATAAGTGTTTGATGCTCAGTGCTGAAAAAGCTGCGCTTGTCACCTATGAGTATTTTTAAAAGATGAAAAAGCAGTTGAGAAACCTGTCTTAGCTGCGTTAAGGCATCTTGAACTCTTTTGCAGTCTGAGGCCTTGCTGAGCAATGCGGCAAAAACAGGCAGCACATAACCCCTAGTCAGACATCTTGTATGATAAGTGTCTATGAGGTTAGATATGAGACAAATATCAATAATAATGGTTACTAGCTTAAAAAAAAGAGCACATTACCACATAAGGATGAAGTACGTGTGAATATACATTGCATACTGTATTTAGAGAATATGTCATAATGAAGATTCAAAGTAATTTGTCCCCATTTCTCCAAATGTTTCTTTTTACCCTATAGTCTGCCTGTAACCACCCATTTCTCACCACACTCATTTCTGATTTTGTAAAAGATTAAAATGAAGTCATCTTCCAAGTCGTGACATACCTGCACTTAAAGCACACTGTAAAACCCTTGAAACAGCTACTAAAAATTCCAGTCATTCATTTGTCAACTTTAGTAATCAACCAAGCAATGTCTTGGGATGAATAATATTCATAATAATAATTCAGTGTATCAAAGTAGCAAGTGTCACTTATTCACTCTTCATATAGAAATGAAAGACAAGCTTTTACAAAGGTCAAAAAGCAGAAAGCTGTGTTTCTGTCAGCTATTACTCCGGTGTGTTTATGTTGACGTGTGGCATTTTATTCACACTATTAGGAACGGTCGTCTCCGGATTTCTTAACGTTATTTAAGGATAAGTAAAGTTGTGATGTTGCTTGAGCTTTTAGCATTAAAAGCAGATGTGGTTAAAGGTTATGAATCAGCCAAAATGTCTGTGACGTTCTGTCAAAGATCTTCATTGTTATAAGAATGATATGAAATAAAAATGAAAACATTGGATTGAATTTCAATGAATAAAATGGTGACCTTTCGTACAGTATAAGTGCTTACAGTATGAGATTCTATAGTAGAGACGATGGAGCTTATAGTGTGTTTATTATTTCTGTCCACAGGAGCTTAGAAATCATTAAAGCTCTTGTGTGTTGCGATGACGGACTCAACAGAATTATTTTTTCTCATGTTTTCAGGCCAGGCTCTGTGTAAAGGTTGTACATGCCTGCAAGTGGATTTTTTTTTTTTCACTTTAATGTGAGATACTAGGCTTAAACTCTTTATCCTGCACTGTCAACAATGTTTTTGGAGTCTCTTCAAGGTCTACCCGGAAACTATGGCAGTATTGTCTGTGCACAGGTTACAGATTGAAGGTTTTCCTTTGGGAGCACTTAAACCCGGGGGACAGATTGACTTAAACTCACAACTTTTCTTAAAGATGTGAAATGTTGCATCTCCACGCAAAACAGTGGTCTCACAGAGGGGTCTGAATTTACTTGTAAGCACATTTTGCAACTTACCATGTAACCCAATGGAGGATGCATAAATCTAAACTGGCTTTTGCTTAAAATCGTTTTTTTATTAGGCAGTACTATGACTTAGGTGAGCAGTAATTCAATTATTTTTTATTATTGGTCAGCATGCAGTGTCTGCTTGGGGGACATATGTTCAATCACAATATTCTGTGGCTGAACCCAAGCATTAGTGCCATAGATATTGATGCTAGAGTATATCAATAAATCTGTCTGCTCATACAGGTTAGAATGTCCAGTGGGAGCGCTCAAGCACGTGATGGCCAGCTTTTGGCTCACTGGCCACCTGTTTGTTTTTTTGGGGGGGAGTACCATAAGGGGACTTTACTATCTAAAGACAGGTTAGCCCACTGGGTAAAGGATATGATTGCACAAGCATACTTGAATGATGATCAAGAGTTGCTTTCTTCCATTAAATGCACTTGTCACGTGATCCTCCCCCTCTGTAGAATACTGTATGAATATTCTTATCCTTGATTCTTATCCTCAGTGAAGTACAATTACAGCATACTGAGTAACGATCACCCTGAGTAGAGAAAATTGTTAAGATGTTGACTAATTTTTATCTTCAGTAAATAACAGTATTAACATATGAGTAATTTCCAACTTCAGAGGAATATTATCAGTATCTTGAGTGAATCTCATCCTCAGTACGATGCAATATTATGATTTTAGTTATTCTCAGTCTTGCACTATGATATTTGCACTATTAGTGAATACTGGATGGTATTGCCTGGTGAGGTTTGCTATCAGGACATGTTATCTGACAACTTTGATATACAGCCTACACTACTTTTGGCCCAGAATGAAAGGAAGCAGAATGGATTGTTATGTATGCGATGTGGTTTTGTAGGCTGGGTGGAAAATTGTCAAGCCACTAAGGTCACTCTGTTTCATGAGAATGGTAAGAGTGTGTGAGTGTGACATAGTGGGGTATTGGCTATCCATATGCGGTCACAGTGATGAGTACAAGGGGACAACTTTGCTATTGGTGCTCAGCAAAGGAATGAGCAAATGGGAAAACTCAACAAGTTCCAAAGTCAGTCATAGTCTACATACAAGTGCCCGAATAGTTTGTGTCTGCACGACCTCAGAAAAGACTGAAGATTTTATTGCAGCTAAGGATATTAGTATATATAAGTATATAATGTAATGTCTACTGATTGTACGAACTTTATTACATATTCACTTGCACATCGAGCTTCTGAGGATACATTGTATGGCCAAAAGTTTGTGGACACCTGACCATCTAACTGATATTTGGTTCTTCCTCAAACTGTTGCCACAAAGATGAAGCACACAACTGTCAAGGATGACTTTGCATTCTGGGGCAGTACACTTTTCTTTCACTGGAACTAACAGTCCCAAATCAAGTTCCAGCATGAAAAATTCCCCTGTGCAGTGCACAAAACAAGCTCCATGAAGACTAGGTTTGCCAAGGCTGGAGTGGACAAAACTCGAGTGTCCTGAACAGAGCCCTGACCTCAACCACACTGAACATCTTTGGGATGAACGGAAACAAGAACTGCACCCAGGCCACCTCACTCAAGACCAGGACCTGATCTCGCTAATGCTCTTGTGGCTGAATGAACATAAATCCCCACAGCCACACTCCAGAATCTAGCGGTGGAATCTAGGAAGGCTCCTATAAAAGATTCAAGGTTATTTTGACAGAAAAAAGGGGGAATTGAATCTGCATAGGGGAGGTTCAACAAGGACGTACTGATGAGGTCAGGTATCCACAAACTGTGACTCAGCATTACTGCATACTACATTCTATTGGAAAGCATGCTTGTTTACTAAATAAACAAAATCTGTATTTTGAAGAAACCTTGGTAAGCCTACCCAAAAGTTTCAATGCCCAAGCATTGATACATGAGAGCCTACCTCTATGACATTCTACCCTTTGACGTCTATGTAAGTCTAGTAATACAGCTTTTATGCAGATATTTTTCATGTTGCAGTGTGTATACATTTTTTTGGGCCCCTCTGTATTCTGAGGAGAAGCAACAAGGTGACTCCATCAGAAGAGTGCCTGAAAGGACATATGTCACCCGTGCTGGCAAAATGAGTCAGAATGCGCATAGGCTAATTATGAGTTAAGAGGCAAAACATGGTTTCGGTCGAAATTGAGATTTTCTCAAAAATGAGTCCATAAAGCCCTCATTTATTGACCCCGATGATAAAACAGCAAGAAAAACATCCCAAACTACTTTTATTTCAAGGTTTTGTTCATATGTTCATTCGTATGTCTTTAATTAGTCCTTTGTTGTAATTTCCTTGATAAATCCGAGTTTTTCACTACGTGCTCGCGGCGAGACGGGGGAATCCCCCTACCCGTTTTTAGTATCGTTGTGAAGTGTAGTTCCTCTACTTCCTGATAATACACATGGAATTCCTGATGACACTTTTATGAACCAATGGAAAGCAAGTTTCCAAACCGCATTAGACGTGAACAAAAGTGGCTAGTTGTTAGGTGGTCATTTTTTGTCCAATTTCCACAAACCATGCCTCATTTTGAAGGTCTTTAGATGGACAATGAGGAAGTAATAATAACTCACTTTTGAAAATGTCCTCATTCCGACTCATTTTGCCAGCACGGGTCACATATAGTCATAAAGACTCTGGAAACACCATAACTGATTTTTTTTCTCTCAATTTTTAAAGGCTTGTTTTATTTAGGCTTTCTTGTAGGTTGGTAGAATTTTAAGGGCTCATTGAGGGAACCTGATGCCCTGTATTTGTGTGGAAACCCCACAGAGTATGTAACCCACACTAGCTAGCTGGCTCCAGTACTGTTCCATATCGACACCTACAGAGTGTCAAATCAGTGAACCTGGAAACAGGTGAGAAACACACTGCTGAGTGTGAACAGTCTGCCCTCTGATCTTATTTTACTTTTGATAACTTTATCTTTTCAGCTGTGCTCTTGTCCTGTATGATACAATGCTGCTCTGTGTCTAGACTTTTTTGTGCTTTTTATGTCATCTTGATGGATTCGGACTAGACGTCTTTTTCCTGTTTATTCTGCGTGAGTGATTGTTAAGATGATGAAAATGGAGGATAATGGAGGCCACAGTTGAAAGCATGGGTTTCATTTGGATACAGTTCTGAGTGGGAAAAAAAAATAAGATGCTTGCTTCGAGCGTCATCTTTTAGTCAGTGGTGAAAAAGCCAGAAAGTTATAACAGTAGCTTGCTAGCAGCCGGACATTATTGCTAAAAAATGGGGGGAAATGGATATCAGGAAAAGTCATAATTTTTGCTTCTTATTTTCCATAGCACTGAAGCTCATAATAGTAATGCTTCTTCCTATAGTCTTTCTATATTCAGAGCCATTCTAGCTAAACATGCTTAAATATGCAGCAATTAGCAGTTAGCACTAATTTAGTAGTCGGCCTGCTCTGTTTTTGTTTTCCATCATATTCATACTATAAAAAAGGGATGTTTCTAACTATCGCAGTTTTATTAGTTCATGTTCACACCGTGAATATTTCAATGTTTAATTTTATTTTGAAGGATGCACTTTAGAGCTCTTCAGTACAGAACACATTAATTTAGTTCTTTAGTACAACATGTACAATCGGTTCTGTTAACTGTTAAAATTATCATTTCCATTTGTGAATCTTAGTAGGCAAATAAAATTATATGTAATGTATCTGTTTAGAGTCTGTCTCTGAGTTGAAGGTTTTTTTCTGATCATATTTAAGGGCATGTTTAGCACAGTTATGCTAAAGATGCATATTTCCATGTCCTCTGACATTGCATGTTTTATGCTTGTTCATGTGCATAGAAGTAAATCTCTGACAAACTGTCAAAACTGTTGAATCATCGATTCTGATCGGTCAGAAAGTGTTGATTTAGTTTCTATTACAGTATGGCTCAGACGATAGCTCCATCTGCAAGACAAATCACAGGCATTATATTAATGAACTTACATTTATATAGTAGCATTTCTATAGTAACAGCTTACACAGGGACTTCTTTGGAAGATGCACACATAATGTGAATAGATTTTTTAGAAATGTTATTTAACCAAGAAAAATTGTTGGTGTGGTGAAGCTTTCTTTAAGGAGAGATTTATGGGTAGAAAAAGTCATGTGAGCACACTGTAACAGTCAGTAAGCTGTATGGTCTTTGGCTTTAATTCATGTTGTTCATTTATTAAATTTAAAAATCATAATTGTTGGCAAACTGCTGGGGTATAACTTTAATGGCTGGATGGATGAATAGATGGATGGACTATTGATGCCTGAGTGGAACTTTGGGATATAAGTGTAATAAAACACTTCAAATCCTTGACCAAAGAGCCTTTGTACTCTGTGGACGGCAAACAATTTGGTAAACATACTGAACACATACTGAACTCATAAGATACCTTATTAATAAACTACAAACCATGACCGTTCATGCTTTTTTTAGTGAACGGATGTATAATTTATTTTTCCTGGGTTGTAAATGGTGGTTGTGGTTTGGTTTTGTCATGCACTTGAGGGTTTTTTTTCCCCTACAGTTTTAACCTTACATTTCTTTATCCCACCCGAGCCATTAACATGCTTATGAGTAGGCCATGTTTTAATTATTACAATCCTGCATGTGCATGTAAAATACAAAAGCATCAGGAATTAGTTTTCCAATCTATCACTTATTCCCTAATGCCCGCTCACACACCATGTCTCAGTGAGCCTCACATTTCCCTCCCTGGAGATTTTACACATCCTTCAGTAGTCCTGCTCTTGTCCTCTCTTGTTCTTTGTCAGGCCAGCAAAGTTGTTGATTAAAATAAGAAATCATTGTAGTATTGATATACCATTGCATGTCCGATAAACTGTTATGATTTGATTTTGCGAGATATGTTACTACTCTTTTTTGTATTTAGAATTTCATTTTCAGAATAGAAATTAATTCCTTGATGCTTGTCCTTTTGCTCAAATTAGGATAGATTAAAAATCGCATGTTGCTTAAAGATGTTCAATTTTTCTTCCCTCGCGTACAGTTCCAGTGCAGCTCTCTACAGCATGACTGATAGGATTTTTGCCCACTAAAGACAGAAATGATCATGCTTTCCTGCTTTATAGCTGGATATTTTCTGCAACGACGCAGCTGACAAGTAATTAAGCAGTGCTGGCAGTTCGATTTGCAGTTTTATGGTTGTGACTTGAGGCTCTAAGTCCAGTGTTAATTGCATTTAAGTTTGTCATGGATAGTTATGAAAACTGGCAGTTTGGCATGGTTAACTTTTATTGAAGTCATTTTTTAGGAAGTGAGGCATTGAAGAATAGCAAAGCAAATGTGAATGAAAATATTGTACATCACCTAATAAAGCCTGTCATAAAGAAATATAGTGCCATTACACTTTATTGAGTATACTGATTACAAAAAGGGGAAAATAGAATAAACTGCAATACAGTTTGTTCCTCTACAATTATTTCTTTACGTGTGATATTTATAAAACCTCCCACTGGTTCTGTAAGTGGTCCAGTAGCATTTTTTTTTTTCAGATTATTTTCTTTACAGCAAAGAAATATGTCGCACTAAATTGCATTTACATGTCTTTCAAAGTAAATATCACTTGTGTAAAGGGAAGACTGCTATCTTATTTGACAAGTCATAAAGGAATACTGATGGGAACTTTCTGATGGAATGTACATCCCCTCGGTTAATTACATATATTTATGAATCATGGACAGTTATGAAATCTGGCATTGATTCATCACAGCTGGCTTTTATGGAACCCCATTTTAGAGGATGTGAGGCATGATGAGATGGTAGGCTGTTGATTAATCACTTCTGATTAGTCACTGCATGATATGAAGTGCATAAAAAATATTAAAAAAAATTTTTTGTCTCCTGTAATACTTGATAAACCTCCGACAGTTTGATTTCAGTGTGTTCTCTGATCATTCTTCTATCTATTATTTCCATTGAAGGGAGACGGGATTAATTTCCATTATTATGATATTCATTTCTTGTCAAACCTGATGCTTAGGGATATTAGATGGGTGATGCTAAAATGTAATATCTATCAGTAGCTTGACAGTGCAATGATTATTTTTGAGCTAAGCATTATACCATGAGGTCTAATCAATGGCAAGTAATAATGTGGGACAAACTATTACACACACTTAAGGAGAGCTAGTCAGCTCCATTCATGGATTCCAGTTTTAAGTGTTTCAAGTCAATAATACTACTATTGGTTTCATCTTGTGTTTCCTCTGAATGCCAAACGTAGTAAATAGAAAAGATGTGACTATGTTATTCAGACCAAAAATGTTAATCTTTGAATGTATTATGTTTGCTTTTCCATTTTTAGATTCTCCTCTAAAGGCATTTTAGGGGGGGGAGGCTAACTGAGGAAATAATCTCCCTCATTCATGTTCATTACACATCTGAATGTATTTCACATGCACTGGTGATGATGCTACACATATGTCTGTGAATTGGAATGAAACAATGTTAATATCAGCCCAAATGGAGATCAAATCTAATGGTTGTTCATCTCTATGTAATTACCTGACATGACTGTCACTAGGAGACTTGGCTAGAAAGAAATCAGCACCAGCCTCACTTCTTCATACAGTTCTCAGGATTTTTATATTATGTCCTATTTTAGCACTTAGTTCCACAAAAATCCAAAATCATCCTCCTTAAGACAGTTGCTACCAGCAAAACTGGTGTGGATGCCAACAATGAAGCCTTATATTCATGTCTTTCTTTTTTTACTAGCCCATTTTTCTGTGTGGATAAGCTAAATCATGCCCTTTCCCTGACCTACAGTGCAGTGTCTGGAGATGACGACCAAGAGGAAGATCATCGGGCGCCTGGTGCCATGCCGATGTTTCCGCGGGGAGGAGGAGGTCATCTCCGTGCTGGATTACTCGCACTGCAGCCTGCAGCAGGTGCCCAAGGAGATCTTCAGCTTCGAGCGCACTCTGGAGGAGCTCTATCTGGACGCTAATCAAATCGAAGAGCTTCCCAAGGTACTTGCATTCATGTCAGTGGTAAATGAATACTGCATGTCCAAAAGTTTGTGGACACTTGAGCATCACAGCAATATGTGCTTTTTAAACACCACGTGCCAGATTTCGTCTCCCTTTTTGCTGTTATAGTAACCTTCACACTTCTGGGAAGGCTTTTTTTGGAGCATGGCTGTGTGGCTTTGCGTTCATTCAGCCACAAGAGTGTTAGTAAAGTCAGGCACGGGTGTCATGTGGGGAGGTCTGGGGTGTAGTCTGTTTTCCAGTTTGTCTCAAAGGTGTTTAGTGGGATTGAGGTCAGAGCTCTGTGAAGGTTACTCGAGTTCTTTTACTCCAGCCTTGGCAAACCATGTGTTTATGGACCTCACTTTGAGCACAGGGGCATTGTCATGCTAGAACAGGTTTGTAGGAAAGTAGATGGAAAATTGTAAAGCTACAGCTTATAAAGACATTCTATACATTCTGTAAATCTGTGCTTTAAATAGTCTGGGGAAGAATCACATATGGGTGTGATGGTCAGGTGTCCACAAACTTTTAGCCATATTGTGTATTTCCAAAACCATTTGGTTTTTTTTTTTTTTGGGGGGGGGGGGGGGGGGGGGGGTTTTTTTTTTTTTTTTTAAAATAACTCTTGGGCACAATGAGAAAACTTTAATAGCACTTGCACTTGTATGGAATTATTCAAAGCAGACATATTTTCTGGGTTAGAGACATTTGTGCATCTTTTGTTATGGCAATTATGCTAATGCTGTCCTTTCATTATATGCAATTTTGGTGATTTAATATTTTTAGCAGCACTTATGTCAGTGTAGCTTTGAATCTATTCAACAATACATCATGATGGTCTTTGTCCTGATGGTATTTTTCTACATTAAGCTTTTTCCATGATGACTGTACAAGCATAGACGATTATATCAGTTTCAGACACGTCCGCTTCTATCAGAGATTTATTTATAAATTGCAGCTTTGTAAAACCTGCTATAGCATAATAAGGTTTGGATTTACATAGTCCTGTTAAAACCTGCAACGGCTTTGAATTTGTGTTACAACATCATTTTCGATATATTTGTATTACATCCTCTAACACGAGGAGTGTATTTTAGTTGTTGATGATGTCTTTTATTCATTCATGGCCCAAGGTTGTTGTGGAAATATTTCTTTTTGAGGCAATGCTTCAGGCTCTAAATCTGATACAGTAGGCACTAATCCAGTTAGCAGCCAGGTAAATTCCATGCAGTAAGAACAAACATTGTATTGTGAAAGGCAAAAATGGTTCAGGTAAACATCCATTTTGAAGACTTGCTCGAGGTGTTGATAATCCTCTGCACATTAACTGTAAATTGGGATAGTTTTTAGAGAGAAAAGCTGTGGGCATGGGATCTTTACATTTATTTACTTGTTTGTTTGTTTGTTTGTTTGGAGCTCATTCTCGTTGCTATTCACAATAAGGTTTTTTTTGAAAGGCTGCTTCCTGATGAGTATTCATGTCTGACCTTGTGAGATGAGCAGAGACGAGGATTTACCAGTTCAGAACCTTGGACATTTTTTGACTTTTATACCTTTTGCTTTCCACAAAGTATAGAAATACCCTTGAGATATATTGGTGACCTGCCCAGGGTGTACCTTCTCCCGAAGTTAGCTGTGATTGGCTCCAGCTTCCTCACGACTCTTAACATTACATTACATTACATTACATTACATTACATTACAGGCATTTAGCAGATGCTCTTATCCAGAGTGACGTACAACAAGTGCAAAAGTCAGGTACAAAAATAGTAGACTTTCTAGGCAAAGGACGTTCACGTGCCAAGTGAATAAGCGCCAGAATAACACCTAGTGTAGTATTCTGTAGAAGGACCAATCAGCTAACAGCAGTGAAAACAGAGCTATCCATAAA
>JAQMCW010000035.1:6697427-6707468 GCA_030068335.1 Chrysichthys cranchii
GATTATGTATTCAGACCAGCAGATTTTGTCCGTTGCATCCGATATCCGTTAATGCGGTGTCCGTAGATGAGAGGTTCAACTGTATATTATAAGAAAAAAATACTATTATTTAAAAAAGCAGTTTGTTTTTTAAAACTCAGGTTGTAAAGGAGTAGCTTATTTGAACAAATGTTAATTGCTTTTCCTACTAAGTGGAAAATTTGAATTATTATATGAAGTGTTTGTCTACAATAATTTCTGCCTACCTTTATAAAAGGTGATAAGAATTCAAAGAACTAAATTTTTATTTTTTTAAGCCTTTTTTTGGACCTCATTTCTTTCTAATCCTCTCTATAGGTTGAGATTAATTTGAAACGCTATCCCACCCCTTACCCAGAGGACCTGAAAAACATGGTGAAGTCTGTGCAGAACATGGTAGGGAAAACCACTCACCCTCTTAGCACCGAGAAATGTTCCTCAGGCACCAACATGGAGCTCCACAGCACAGATGCATATGAGCCCAAGTGGCCCATGGCACCCAAGGAGGTAACCTCAACTTAGTGAAAAGTATCTCTCCCTGTTTTAGCAGCTCGAGGCCATTTTAAATACGTGGAATTACCCAATTTGTTTTAGGTTACTCTCACCTTTTCATTATTATTGATTATAGTTGCTGTGTATTGGCAGGTGACCGAGAGGGAGGTTAAAGAATTCTCCAAGCCTCCTCTGCCAGACCAAGGTGTCATCATGAACTCGGCAATCGACATCCCAAAGCGGAAGGACAAGGAGGATCTAAACGAGAGCTCTGAGGTACAGCTGTTTTTCTTTGCTCTTGCTTTTTGTACATGGAATCCTATCTTTTTTACATTAAATTCCTGACAGTGTTTTAGATTACACCGTAAAACTGTTAACGATGCCAGAAAAAAGGTTGTATTTGTGTCAGTAATGCAAAGTCGGCTGAACCATAGATCTAAGAAAAGATGCCATATTAGCCAAATGTGATACCATAATACACAGTGTGTAGGAAGGGGCCAGAATCTCTTTTAACCAGTGCTGTGGAGATGTGCTGATCCACTCTTATAAAATCAGGTGTCACTTGGTTTGTGATTAACTGATTTCGATAAGGGTTACACAGCAGATTTAGATCTCTAATGAGCAAGGCAGAGGAAAAACTCCCACAGACCACTTGATGAAAAAACCTTGACTCTAAAAGGAACTCGTCGTCTTCTGGGTGGCACCAGATAGTGGGATTGTAGATCATTACAGTAAACAGGTGTAGAATTGTAAAGGCAAACAGTGCAGTGTGTTGAAAGGATGTTCAGTACGAGACAGTATTATAAAAAGGTCCTGGGATAATTCCAGCAGAGTCGGTATGATTACCACAGCAGTGTGTAAGTCTACAGTATCCAGGTGAGGTTATCCACTGAAGCCAGAGTGAGGCTTGGGCATAAATTGTTTTTGGGAAGTGATATCAACAATTATGGTTTATGCTTTATGTACAGTTATGTAAACATACCTTTACAATATAGGTATCATAAATTCAAACAACACTGAGAAAGAAAACAGGACATGCATGTCCTCAAGCTTCCCTTAGCAAGTTGCGTCATGATAAACTGAGTCATCTGTTCTTAATAACAAATCACATAATCACATTTACAACCCTATAATGCCGTGCGTATCATATTTGATACATGCATTTCTGAGACCTTGTTATTGCCCAAATTGTGTGTAATTCCCAAAGTATCAAATACAATACAAAAGAAAATACTTGCAAATTATTTTTATGTATTGTTTTATATTTTGTTATAGGGACTAAAAGACTTAATAAAATTAAAAAAAATAGAATTTTCTGTCATTTTATTTCTTGGTTCAGGCATTAAAGGGTTAAGAGCATTGGCCAAAAGGCTCAGATAAAGTCAAGCTAAAGGGGCAGATTTACTGGTTTTTGGCATTAAAAACTACTGTCGGGATTTACTAAAAACACAGTGGTAAATTAATGAAGGAAAGGCATGGACACGGTTATTTTTGTGTCTGGCCTCAATGTATGTATATTTGTAGGAGATTTCCTTCCAGGCTGCAAAAATTGGGGGGAGGAGAATAGTTAAATGGATCATGTAGCATGATCTAAGTTTTGTGGTAGTCAATTTTATAGCTAATATTGCTAGTCAATAAAATAGCTAATATATAAAAATAGCTAATTTTGCTGTTATTTAATGCTAGGGGGAAAAAAACATGTCTTAACCCAATTAGGGCTTGACATGGCTGTGATAGTTGCCGCTAGGAGGAGGTGCTGGAAGAAGGGAGAGAATTTTCTCCACTCATCTTCATTTATTTTGAATGCCAAAGGAAGCTGGTATCAGAACATACTGATTGCCAAGGCACATTATTGTTAATTATGGAGGAAATCAGTGCTGACCTGGAACCTCGAACTAGAAGAAGCCATACACACTACTTTGCGCTGGTCATTATTAAAATGAACAGGCTACACCAGTGTTCATACACTTATGTATTGGTAGATGATCACCTGCAGGGCTGGACACTCCCGTTGGTGCTTTTTTTTAATTTATTGTGACCTAAATCTGGCCCAAAGACTAATAAAATGTCGAAACTGTGAACTCACTTTAAGCTACAGTATACTTATCTCAGGACTCATATTCACAATATATTCCTTCAATACATATAGCACTGTTTACTATTACTTTTCTACACCTATTTAATGTAATAATTTCTAATCATACTATCCAGTGACACCCAGAAGAGGATGGATTCCCTTTGTGTCTTGTTCCTTTCAAGCTTCCTTCTTCATGTCACCTCAGGGAGATTTTCTTTGTACTGTATCCTCGTTTTTGCTCATTAGTGATCTAAATCCACAGCCAGATTTCTGTAAAGCAGCTTTGTGGCATTGTCTATTTTTAAAAGCGTTATACAAATAAAATCAAATTGAATTGAACGTTAGTCACCTTAACTCCTGAATCAAATCCCATATAAAATGCAGACTATATTGTGTTTTTGTGGCATCTACATTCATATCTATGGGTTCAAGCTCCTGTTCAAGATGAAAAGGATTAAAACACGTACAATTTTTTTAGGAAAAGAATATGAGCCTGAGAAGAATACTTTGGTCTCTATTTATAATCTCTTAACACAGATGTATTGTCGTTGTGCTATAACGGTTGGCATTCACAACACAATATCAGGAGGAGTTCATCAAAACTTAACACATTTGAGTATGACCTGTAGGCAGGAAGTAAGCAGAAATCAATGGGAACGTTTCATCTCTCAAAGCCTGCCACCTGCTGATGGCCAGGCCAGAACTGCTGCTTTGTTTAGGAGTGGTGAGAATGATAAATTCATTAGCACCCTTCATGTGCTGAGCAAAGCATTCAAAATCACAAATAAAAGGCACTTACTGAGTTTCATTTGCAGGGGAAAAAACTACTTGTTTGTTTTATAATCATTAGAGCATGTGGTTACATTTTGGTAACATGGCTACTGAGGATGTATTTCCTATATTTAAATGATTGGTGTTTAAGATAAATTGTATTGAGTAAGGCCCTGCAGGTCAGGGTGAGAAGCACAGCCACACATTTGGGCTTTTGATACTCCGTAGGCCGTTGCTCATCCTGCAGCTGAAATCATTGAGCAAACAGAGAAAAAGGTCAGTCCGAAATGTCAAGTGCACTCCGAGCCTGCTGATTGGCAACCATTAAAAGCTTAGCGGTGCAACGATTCCTGTTGCTAGGATTCAGGTTTCAGTCCACATCGTTACTGAGCGTTTTCCCATTGAGAAACGAGGCTAAACGGCTTCGCCTTTACACAGAGTGGGGTTTATGTGGTCAGAAGGCTAGTGTTAAACTTTAAGTATGTTGAAGCCTTGAAAACTTCTATTCAGAGGAAGCTACACTGGCTTTGGTGCTCCTAAACTACTTGTGCTGTTGTAAGCATAAATACAGTATATTACGCTTAGAGAAAACTAGAAAGTGCAACAGGTATTCAGTGGGTTCTATGAAGGAGAGATGGTAATGTTCCAAATGTAACGTTCTGGCAGTGTTTTAAAAATGTCTGACATAATGCACTCTGTTTCAGATAGTATCGTAATCACTATCCCATACACTGGAAAATCAGGAACACTACGCAGAACACTATACGAAACAGGATGCGTGATACAAGGGTTTACAAGCGTTTGCTCATAATTCCAAATGGCATACGCAATGTTAGCTATCTCTCTCTACTCACAATTATCAAAGTCTATAATGTTACCAAGCTATAAACTGAACATGATTATGGAAAAAATGATTTTACAAAACTAAGAATCTGCACCACATATCTGGGCGAAGTACAGGGTCTCTGGAAATATGAACTCCAAGAAGTAGTCTGAGGAGAGGTCTGAAGAGAGGTCTGAGGTGAGGTCTGAGAAGAAATGTGATGAGAAGTCTTGAGAAGTCTAAGGAGACGTCTTGAAGAGTAGTCTGATGAGAGGCCAGAGGAGAAGTCTAAAGAGAATTCTCAGGGGATATCTGAGGAGACGTCGTGATGAGTAGTCTGAAGAGAAGTCTGGGGAGAAGTCTTGAAGTTTGAGGAGAGGTCTGAGGAACTCAGAGTCTGAGGAAAAGTCTTGAAGAGTAGTCTGACAAGAGGCCAGAAGAGAAGTCCAAGGAGAATTCTCAGGGGATGTCTGAGGATAAGTCGTGATGAGTAGTCTGAAGTGATATCTGGGGAGAAGTCTTGAAGTTTAAGGAGAGGTCTGAGCAACTCAGAGTCTGAGGAGAAGTCTTGAAGCGTAGTCTGAAGAGAGGTGTGAGGAGACACTCTGAGAATTTTGAAGAGAACACTTGCTGAGATGTCTGAAAAGTCTTGCAGAAATGTCTAAGGAGAACTGTGAGGGGAAGTCCAAGCAGGAGGTCTGATGAGAAATATGAAGATAAGTTGGATGACAAATCTGAAGAAAGATCTGAGACGAAGTCTGAGAGGAAGTCTGAAGAGAAGTCTGGGGAGATGTCTTGAGAAGACTGAAGAGACGTCTGAGAGGAAATCTTGCGTAGTGTCTGGGTAGTAGAGTCTGAATAGTACACTATCTAGTTAGTAGTACACATCTTTAGACACAGCTACGTGTTATTAGAGCGGTCCCAGTTTGAGAAAAAGTATAACCTTACAGAAATTTTGTCTTAAGATCCATACGGCTTACAATGCTGTGACAGATTTTAGGATCATGCACAATCCTTTTAGGAAAATGTTCTTAAATCATCCAGAAAACCTGACAGAAGGTTTTGGAACAAAAAAAGCTGGGTATGAATTAGCCATCTAAAGTAGGATTTAAAAACTTCCAATTAGAGGCTCCTCAGGTTGCATTGATAGTTATGTATATGAGTATGGACATGTGTAGAGGTGCATTGCTCTTAAATTCAGGCTCTGGATTCTAGAAACAGTAGTGAAAGCGTGTTTGTGTAGAATTAAATGGGAACACCAAACATGTTGGCTAGCTATGGGGGTACAATTCCTGCTATGATCTCATCAGGGACCCAAAAAAACCACCGGCTTCTAGTATAAATATCTGCACAGCAATTCATGTGCATTCATTAACACCAGATTTTGCTATGCTTTGTGCATTAGCTACACTATGTGTGTAGAGTTACACACATTGGTGTGCTGTGTCCATTACAACTTACAGTGCTACCACCCACAGTCTCAGAGACCCTGCAGTCAAACTGCATAATGCTCCACATGAAGGGTTATGGGACGCTGGGAGGACTGAGGTCATGACCCCATGCTTCTTACACATGCTTTTCTTTCTAGACCTCCATAGAAAATCCTCCATTTTGTGTGTTTGTTTGTATGTATGTGTGTGTATGTATGTTTGTTTTGCTTAGATTGCTTTACATCGCATCGTTCCCAAGCCACAACAGCCAGAGAATACAAGCCTGGCCCTTACTTCCTCTTCCTGTTTCTGCCTCATAGTAAGTGGCTGAGAGACCAGACAGCAGACAACTTACTGGTGGAGTGACTTGTTTTACCTGACAAATGTGATATATTCAACAGAAGCTGACTCTCTTTATGGGGAGAGAAGAATAGGGGGGAACAAGAAATATATATGTTTTATTTTCAATAAAACATATCGTAGTCGGTCATATTGTGTAAGAGGTGTTATTCGTTATTCGTCTTCTGCCGCTTAATCTTGTTCAGGGTCGCGGGGGGACGCTGGCGCCAATCCCAGCTGACATCAGGTGAGAGGCGGGATACGCCCTGGGCTGGTCACCAATCCACCGCAGGGCAACACACAGAGACAGACAACCATTCACACCTACAGGCAATTTAGAGTCGCCAATTAGCCTAATCCCCACTGTGCATGTCTTTGGACTGTGGGAGGAAACCCACGTGAACACGGGGAGAACATGCAAACTCCGCACAAAAAGGCACTGTGCCGAACCCAGGACCTTCTCGCTGTGAGGCGACAGTGTTAACCACTCAGCCACCGTGCCACTTGTGTAAGAGGTGTAAGAAGTCATATTATTTTGCTGTCATTCCAACCCTCAGTGTGATAGCATGGAAAGAGCATTGAAAGCTGCCTATGGAATTTTGGTTGCATTTGATTTAGCCACAATCACTAAAGCCTGGTTTATGTTTCATCCGAGCGGCTTCTGAGAAGAATTCAAAACTAATTTTCACCTGAGATGCAAATGGTACAGTTTTGTTGCAGAACCTACACACACCGCATGTTCTGAACAAAACTGTTGACAGTTAAGGCTTTGGGTTATTGATCAGTAGGTTAGGGTTCAAGCCCCAGCACTGTTACCAACTCCACCCTCTCTGCTCCAGGGGCTCTGTATCCTGGCTGACCCTACGCTCTGACCCCAATTTCTAACAAGCTGGGATATGTGAAGAAAAGAACTTCACTGTGAATTTCAGTGTCACAAATAAAGGCTTCTTCTCAATGTTGTTTTAAAGGGAACGCTTTTATGCCTCGCTTTAGACTGGTACTATGATTTAAACTTGGATTTCCAGGCTCCCGGGTGGTGCAACAGTGACGTGTCATACGTATCATTCCCGTTGATGCCACAGCCATCTGTTGCCAGGAGCTTAAAAGAGCATTGGCAGTTCGATAAGATGTGTTCGGTGGCATCACGTACCTTGGAGGAAGCACTTGATAGCCTTCACTCTTCCTGTCGTGTTATAGGGATTAGCTGTCTGGTGGAAGGGAACTGACCCTAAATAATGTAAATTGGGGAGAAATTAAGGGGGAAGAATAATAAATAAAAACGCTTGAATGGCCACCTCATTTAAAATGCACCTAATCTACAATTTGCAAAACCAAAAACACTGACTGTGAGAAGAAGTATCAATACACTACATGGTTTCATTTTCTTAATGTAGTCTACACAATGTCTGCAGTCAGTGTATACACTACTACTCCCTGATGGACTAAGATCCCAATGTGAAAAGAAAACACAGAGGTGTCAATATCAATGGTTTATAGCTGCAGCATTTGTGTTCCTTGCTACAGTGATATGGGAGACATCTGAAAACTACAATTTTCCGCTTTCTCAGCTAAAGCAGTGGTCAGACCAAATGCAAATAGACATGACCCAGCAGAAATGACACTCTTTTATTAAGTGAAAAGGAAAAAAACCATGGAGCAGGAAAGATGCGGTTGCTTGTGGTGGCAGATACTTTATCCAGGTGAACTTAGGGCTTGAATTAATGAGCTTTTGTTTTGTGAGCCAGTAGAAAACAAGAAGGTGGGCCTGTGGTCATGTTAGTCAGTAAAAAATGAATAAGCCTTTTATTATCCTTATTCTAAGAGTTTCTTGATAGCAACATTGGCAACTCTGGAAACATTTTCACAAGCTCTGTGATTGCTGTTGTTATTGGATGCTTGAAGGCGTGGCAAATATCGAATATGAAACAAACAGTAATATGAACTCAGGACTTGAAGCTACTTCTCATTATATTGAGGTACTGTGACATTAATTTAAGAAACTTAAATGAAATACTTGTACTAGTTTCTCTTTGAAAGGTCATATTAATTTGCACACACAAGCATTACTCCTGAAGTGAATTTCAAGCAAGTGCTAAATTAATCAATTTGCATACACACCGCCTTGTATTTTACACTTTTGAATATCAACACTGCACCGTGCATATTTGTTAAAGCTAACATGCAAAACAGTCAGTACGTGTTATTTTGCTAATTTGAAAATGGCAGTCCTACTTAGATCCTGGTAGCAAATCAGCTTGTGCCGCTATTATCAGGTTTTTACTTACACACACACACAGACACACACAGAGTCCCTTAAGAAGGAAAGACCTTCCTTAGCTAATAACTTCCCTAATAAATTTACTCCACGCTCTTGCATGACGAGATAAATGTTTTTGAAAAAAGGGTCTGCCAGAGCTCGCACTATTCCTGCTACACTTCACATGTTTTTACCGGCCATTTTAGATTTGATTTGGAGTGACTTCTCCATACTGCCTCTTTCCAACTCACTGAAGGCCGCAGAAGAGCTGTTCAGAAGGAAGCATAAATCAGGCTTACAAGGTTTAAAAGATATTGTATGGAATACTGGGACAGGATAACCTGAGGCTGAGAACGAGGAAGAGAAATGAGATGCGATGGTCTGAAACAAGATGAGCGAACAGTGATATGTTTAGGTAGGTGGGAGGTGATCAGATGGTGTTTGGTCTGCTGTGCTCTACAGCTGTTTGTGCTGTGCAATCGGTGTTCAGCAGCAGGTGTAGGAAAATGTGAGACAGAGATGCCAAGTAAAGTCGTTTATACGTTAAACGTGCATAGACATCCTGTTTAATCAGATGTAATTCGGGGAGCTGATCGGTGTGTTTCCAAAGCACAAACGTGAGACTGTGACAGAAGAATGTGAATCACTGAGTCATTAAAGTAAATTATAAATTGTCTTTAATAAATGTTTTGACTTAAGATTTACATCTTTGTTAAGCTGCAGTTAATGAAAGCCTTTGGGAAAACGTTCTTATCACATTATTGTTTCTGAGGTTTTATAACCTGTGATGAATTAATTGTCATCTTTAATACACATCAGTGTACTGCTTAAATAAGCTTTATCAGATAAATTCACAGTGTGATTGAAGTCAGGGCCTCTGTCATACTGATATTTGATGGCTTCGTTCCCTTCATGGTCTTTCCACTGCCGTTGATCTTCTTTTAAGTGAGTGAGGAAGAACCTAGCATTAGTTGATTTTTCACTATGAACTGATGCTTTATTGGTTTATTATATGAAGTCTTGCTGCAGATCACGAACGCTTTAATGTTTAGTATGGCATTTGAAAAACAGATGCCATTTTATTAAGTATAAATATTTTAACACCATGTACTGATCCTAGAACGTAGTCTTATTGAATAAACAAATGAAAATCTTTTTTTTTTTCAGAGCAATTTATTTTATGAGGCATTTTTTAGAACATTATTTTTGTCATATAAATAGGACAACGTGTCCTTGAGAACAAAACATCTATTATAGTCATTATGTAAAGGATGAAATATGATCGGATATTCTGCTATTGGAAAATGATCCATGGCAGGTTGGTGTGATGCAGTAACCACCCTGAAGTTGCTTATTTTTCTATAATAGCATCTCCCTGAGTGTTTTATTTCTCTTTTACTACAATGATTTGTCAGCAAGTACAACAATTTTGAATTTATTAATGAACAACATCATGCTTTTTTTTACCATGTTATGGAATGCAGTGTAATGATGCGTTTTCGAAGCAAGTTAGTTCTTGTTAATATTTATCTTTTTTATCTCTTTATGCAAGTTAATAAAAGGACAATCGCAACTGTTAATGTTACTGAGAAACCAGATACGGAAAGTACTCTTGTGTCTTGAAAACTCTTCCTGGTCTGAAATCTTACCTACTCTTTCAGTGTGCTGATTTGAGATTCCTTCAATAAATGTAAAATAAATTGCTCCTTACAGAAACTTTTTTTTTTTTATATCAGAATGAATATATGGACACATATCAGTGGCAGACCGTCAGGGCCTGCAAGGCCTTCTCTGCTGGCCTAAAAAAATATCTGAATCACAAACTGATGTTAAT